>CBVK0100228263.1:0-25479 GCA_900067695.1 Picea abies | reverse complement strand
TCTTTCCCTACACGACGCTCTTCCGATCTCACTTGGAATCGGGGAAGGCCCTGGCCGATCTTGTGCCTACAGGACATGGAAATATTCATACTCTACCATTTGAATCTCGCTTGGAGAAATCATGGTAGGACTGGTGAGTGACGTGGTGTGGTGAGTGAACGGTGATTGGGCAGGAAAACGATAGGGCAGATACAAGCGACAGGATCCATGGGTGTTGAAGTGTACGAGCCAGGTGGAGGAACACAATGGCCAAAAAAATGAGGTTAGCATGATATGGAAAGAAGACGTGGCGACAAAGAACAGACGGCGGATGTATGTGACGAGGCTTCGGGATTTTGGGGATCAGGGTTCGTGAGTTTGAAGAGCACGAGTTCCTTGCCTCCGGGATCCCCGATATCTTGATATGCGATGAGCTCCTTCTCCCGGGAAATAGCCCCTACCGGCTAGATCATAACCCATAGGACTCGTCCCTACGCGACCGTGGTCCAACTTTCCATCGGGATTTCGGCGTTTTTGACAACACAATGTTTGTGTCCACTAGACTTGTGATTTCCCGAAACCCGATGGCTTATGGCCGTTGACTTGTTGACGGTCAGCTCCTTGGTGCATAGTCTGCCACCTGTCTTCCATTATCGAAAACTGCCCCCGATATCGGGAAATCGGGCATCGAGATATCGGGATTTGTGTTGCCATGTGCTCGGGACTTTTAGTTCTGCGACCCCCGACTCTGTGGGATCTCTCGCCACGTGCCTCTGGATCGGACGACCTGTATTCATCCTTTAAAGAAAAGAGACTCCTCTGCTGCTAAATGTCAGGTAGATGGGAAACTCCGACACCCCGATGACCGTTGATTTTCTTTGTGAACGGATCTCGTCCGTCAATAGAAAGACTTAGCACGCTCACTTGATTTTATACTTGGAGGAAAACAAGAATTCTCCCGAGATGCGCTTGAGCACTGTGTGCAACTTGCAGACCCGCGCTCTTCTCGGACCAGGGACAAGATTTACCCCCCGAACCAGAAATATCGCTAACACATTTCTAGAAGGGGCGTCTCACTGGGCCCCATCAGAAGCTTCACCCACTTCGTTATGGTACTTACACTATCACCAATGATGTCGGTAGAAATGATTTTGAGCTCAACAATCCACCCTTCCTTGGTCTGTATCGAGTATTCAATGTGGACCTCCTTCAACCATATTTTCCACCATTGTTGGACACCTCTGAGATTGACGAACAAATGACACCAACAAAGATCAAAATTGACTACATGGAACAAGAATCCACGGATCAGATCATGGACACACAGGTCAAGGGCACTCACCAACAATGAATCGAACTTTATCGGGTTGTCAAGGCAGGGCAACTCCTACACCAAGGCAAGTGGCTCACCCAGGGCCAACTCCAATAGAAATTTCCTCACCTAATGGGGGAACTCAATGGAATGGAGACCATTTCTACCTAAGGGGGGAGGATTGATCTAGATGGATATTGGTGGCCACCCACCTATTCCAACTGGCTCCTCATGTCCTTTTTTGATTCAACATGTCTTTCTGTACTACTTTAGAATTGTGAGTTCTACACTTATGGGGATATATGAAGCCTCACACATTATCTAGGTGGATATGTGTGGCCTCTTTCCTAATCCAACTGGCTTATTTTGTATGTTCTCATGTCAGCACATCTTGCTATACTTCTAGGGTTGTTTTGGGGCCCTAAATGTTATTTTTTTTACTCACTATAGTCAGAGTATATACGAAGTTAGAGTCTAATGGAGGAATGTGTATCTCTCTGAAATACCTTTCCAACATGCTATTACACTCCTAAAGTGGAGTTCGTATGAAAAATTTATGACCCTAGGAAGTTGAGGTACCAAATTACACCAACTTACCCATAGGGCCCACATGACTTTTGGAGTTTCACCTTCTAGGGTTAGGTTTTTGGATGTCTAGAGTTTTGGAATTCATGAGTAATATGAAAAGGGCCTTTGGAGCCTCATTGTAATCCATTCTTCTCAGACAAATGCACGTAGCAGCCACATCTTTTCTCATAGATACTACCAACATTCGAGCAAGTTTTAGTTCCGCAGTTTTACAGTTTCAACCTATTCATTATTTAATAGAAGATATTGTTCACTAGATATTTGTGTTATTCTTCTTATCTTTGTGTTTATGATATTTATTCTGTTAATCAATTCATTCCTCTCCTAAATCTAGATCAAGAGGAGAGGTTGAATACTGATTTTGTGGTCAAGTTTTATGAGCTTCATGACACCAAGCGATTACTAGCTTCGTGGTGGAAAGAGGATAAAAAGTTCACAAATAGGAAAAATGGATGGTACAACATGGTAAACCTTAGATATCCCTATATGTATTTAATGGCTTTGATCTTCAAATTTTATGGAGAAAAGGATTGCTCGAAGTTTTCAGAAGCATGGATGCCCTTAACATATAACATAGGGATCTGTGGGAGCAGTTTCAATTGGGGAGAAATTATTTCCAAACAACTGAGTATCAACATCCTATAGGCCCAGACACCAAAATAAGAAGATACATCAGTCTTCTACATGGCATCTTACCTGTTGAATGTGATCTACGGGAGAAATGCTTTTGCAGGTATGAATTTAAGATGGAATGTTGCCGAGTTACTTGTGCACATTTATTTCAACATTTTGTGGGAGAATATGTACATAATATTTTATGCCATGATATGTGATGAGTTTATAGCCAGAATGCACTTCATTATATTTAGAAAATAATTCTTGAGGCTTTCAGTGACAACCAAAAAGATGATATCCAAAGTTGGCCACTGGTATTTCGAAGAAACATGCACTCACATCAGGTTGTTCGAGGCTACTAGTGCACCACACCTACTCCCTGTTCATGTCCTATACCATCTCATATTGGGAGATATTTTTTACTAGACCATCCTACAAGGCTATAAAGCCTCTCTGGTGAAGGATAAGAAGAGGGCCTTCATACCCTATGGTTTTCATATTGGGTTTTATATGGTTAAATACATTGCACAAACAAAACAAGAAGGATTGAGTCAGCTTGAGTATCGGTTCTCCACAGGAAGTTTTCGCAAGCATGATCCAAAATTCTTGGTACTCTAGCACATGTCACAGGCATCCTCCTGTTGGCCATATGATCATGATAGTTTGAAGATGATACCTTTACTAAGAGAACCCAATATTGGGAGGAAGTGATCCCTCCTGTTGGCCATATGCTCATGATAGTTTGAAGATGAGACCTTTACTAAGGGAACCCAATATTGGGAGGAAGTGATCCATAGAAGGGATAACCCTAGTATGACCATGTTTAAAGATATGACCATGGATGAACAAGTTGAGATGATAGAGCACACGACTCAAGAATCCATCAATATAAGAGAAGAAAACAGAGTAGCAAAAGAAACAAAGGCATGGAAAAGAGGGTTGTTTGTACTAGAAGAAGGTGAGAGAGCTATGCAAATATTGAGGGAAGATCCCCCACTTAACCCTTTGGTAAGAAATTCAAGAATTACCCTGACTGGTACAAATGACCAGGAGGCAGAACTGAATGGCTCAAAAACAACTCCATTAGAAGAGGCTGCTGTCCAAGAAAACACTAGCCCCATATCAAACCAAGAAGGATCACCAGTGACAACTATAGCTCAATGAAGGCATCAAGTGGGATGGGTATTCCTACCATCCTCATATATTTAATAACCATTTATGATGACGAGGAAGGTTTAGAAGCTTCGCACATAACCCTGGTGCTAATCACATAGGAGGGAGAACCAGGGGAGACATATGCTCCAGCCTCCAATGATTTGGTCCTAAATCCCCAAGAAGGTGACTTGGAAGCTAGGACCACTATCAACACTGTATTTATCAATCAACTAGAAACACAGACTCATGATGAAAACTCTAAGGATGGCATGGTTGCACAAGGACACGAAGAAGGAATAGGGCAACCAGAAATAGGGCAATAATCAATACTGATCCTCTGCCCACTTCTCCATATAAGACAAAGACTTCATTAACCAATGAGGACCAGTAGAATGTCGAGTCACCAGGATGCACAATAAGCTCCCCTTCTAGGGAGCTGGGTGGACCAAGCCTTGGAACAGAACAAGCGCTGACACTAATATTACCATAGAAACTACTGAATTAGGAAGAAGGAGGTCAAGTTCCCACCCTTGGAAGAGATAGAGAACCTACCATGGAACACCTCTATACAACGGGAAGCCTAGGAAATACTCTGTCCTAGGGAGATCAACATATTCTTGAACCAGTAGACAAAGTTGCCGATATACAAGCAATTTCTTATGATATTAAAAGAAAGGCTGTGGTGAGAAGAACAATTAGGAAAAGGAATCTCATGCTCGATAACACCCTGTTCATAACCACATAAGATACGTTATTCAACATAGAAAATACCAGGATGACTGAGCTAATCGGAGTAGGTATGGCCATAACCGATGCCACATTAGATAAGGAAAAAAGGGATGAAAGGGAGGTAGCTTCCATAAGGAAAGAGTTGGAACATTTGCGACATCATGCTGAATATTACCAAAATTCAACCCATGTGGTGGTCCTCTTGAAAAGTGAGTTCTGAGAGATGTATGCACAATTCAAAAAAGAATAAGGACCTCTTCACTGCCCGAATAGCTGATTTTAAAGAATATACCCTTATGGGGATAACAACTTGCAAAGACATGCAAGAGTGGTATGAGAAGGTACATCAAGCCTTGGAGCAGATTGGCTACATTAGTGAAGAACATAAGGGCCGAGATACAAAATAACATGGCATCTGAGTGCTGATGGACAACAACATCGCCTAAATATGGAAGGTAACTAAACACTGGGTATACATGGTCTAGGAACCCCAACGAAAAATGTAGAGAAGATGGGAAGAGTGTGAGAAAAGTTGGAAAAATATCAACCAGGAAATGAGAGATATTGACTTGCCAGAGTTTGGTCCACTAAAGGATTTCATCGATTTACATGACATAGTTAAACGACATGCAGAACAAGACCAGGTATGCGAAGCAGAGATTTCACAAATTTCAAGCATGTTGCCGGGCCAATTTAGGAAGTTCATGGATCCTTCGATTAAATCTCTTGCAGTATTACAATGCATGAGTATCAAACTAATCAAGTACAAAGAACAAACAATTGAGATAAAGGAGGTCCTCTCCACTCCGATGGATCAACACATGTTCCCTTATGCAAATACATGTGAAGATCTCTTTTGCAGATGGTCAGAATACGAGATGAACAATCCACTTCAGTAAAATGATGAGATGATCTAAAGAAAAACAAATAGAACAGATAGATAAAGTACAACACGTGTCATTTTATTTACTTAACACAACTTCAATAGCTATTTTTAGTTTAGATATTTTTATAAATAAGAGAATCGACCTTGAGTTAAAAGTCAATCATTTTGGAGAGAAAGACTTTTTCTATAATAGAGTAAGAGAATTTTTTATGTGCAAGTTATTTTAATTTAGAAGTTTTGTTTAGAACCAAAGACACTTATTTCATCTGAGGCTCGAGTGTGACTGGACCGAGGGGGGGGTTATCTCTATCTTTGAATTCAATATTTGTTGTTGTATTGAGTAAGAGTTTCTATATCTGTTATTTAAGATATCTTATAATACTGTGACAATTCTTTTATTCTAATTGATGAACATAAATCTATTGTGTTAATATGTGATTGATAGTAGAGTATTGAAAATTAATTTTCATGCACTCATTTTGTATTACATATGTATTTTATTTTTGTAACCTCCATCTCAGAGGATGTTGAATGTCTACAATTCAAAATAGTATTATTGCTATCTTGAAGTAGTTTAGATCCTCATTTTTTGCATGTTGAGGTATAAAGGTTATACCAAAACCCAACTTTCTCCAACATATCATAACTTCCCTTTGTCATTTAGTTTAAGCTCCACCTTTCATTCCCACAAATTTTAGAAAAGAACAAAAAAGAGAACTACATAGCCTAAGGAAAGGTTTCACAGAAAGACGTATCTATCGGTCACGATTAAAGCCCATCGATAAATCCATCCAGATCGCAAATATGGAGAACCATACCACTCATTAAATGCTTAGGATTCAAATTGGGCATCTTAAGCATGTTTGGTTCTTGTTGTTGAGTCAAAGGGATCTCAGAACCCTCGACATAATTGGCGCTAGAAAGAGGGCCGACGAATGCATGGCTAACAATATTTCTAATAATATATTTCGTAAATCTTATAGATTCAAAACAACCCATATGCATGGCTATTCATTCTTAATACATCCCACATACATAAAATACTCCCACTGTGAGTAAATCATATCAAAATTAAGAGGAAGAACACTTGTACCCTGAAATACATTACATTCTTCCTCATGAAGAGTTAAACAAGTTCAGAAGGAGCACCAGGGCTTATGCCTGATAGATCAGAGCATTACCTTTAGCTCCTTTAAATCCTCGAAGAAAACAAATAAGAAGACCAGTTGTTGACACCCCTGACCAAGTATTCGTTCACACGGTAGAATACATGATAGAATTTTCTCTCACAGATATCGAACAACCTCTTTGTTTGATACCCAAAACACCAACCATCACCCCACCAACCGATAACTACTCTAAACCTAATAATTCAAAATTTGAAGAGGAAGGGTTCAAATAAGATCGATCAGGTTCCAAATCAGAAGACATGGGGGATAAAAATGACAACAATAGAGAAGGGGGAGATAAGCCTTGAGATAACCAACCATGGTTGGCAAGAGATACTCTAGGGATTCCACGACAGATGCATAACCTACCCAGACATCCAAAAACACTACTTTCCAAATTTGGCCTTGAAACCTATGGATTGCATAAAGACCATATTAAGAAGTCCATATTATCCATAAGGTTGATTAATTTACGACACAAAGATGTGTTGTGTATACTGCTCCCTTATACCTTTGAAAATTCAGCTTCAAATTGGTATTTCAACCTACCGGTTGGTTCCATAATGCGCTGGACAAAGTTTCAAAAGGATTTTTTGGACAAATTTGTTGAATAAACTACTATAGGAGCTTTAATGGATGAAATTTTTTTTGCCACTTTGAGTCCAAAATAAAAGGTCAAAGACTTCAACCAAAGGTTCACCACCATTTTGAATAAATTCCAACCTAAGGATAGACCTACTCCAGAGCTACATATTGAAGTATATTGTAACACTCTCCCAGCTTCTATCTCCATGTTCGTAAAAAGGGACACCAAGAATACTCTAGCTAAAAATTTCGAAGAAGATAAAATGATTGAGTTCCAAATGAAAGGATGCAAATAATGTCATATCTCACTAATAAAAAAGGAAACCCAACCTCCACCCAAGAGGGGAATTTTGTTGACTAGACCCCCGGGAAAACAAACATAACAAGGTCCTGAAAAGGAGGGATGGGACATAGAAAACCTGTAATGGATGATCAAAACACTTTCCAACGAGATAATAGATATGAAAAGGTGTGTCGGAGAAAGAAACCAAAATAAAATACTGTATAAACCATTCTTCAAAAGGAACCCACCTTTCAAGGCTATAGAACCTCCCCCATCCAACCTGAACATCAACTTAGGGAACATAACATATGAATCCTTCTATACATATCATCAAGAAAAACATCCTGAAAGGGACTGGCCCCAATGGTTTTATGCTATGAATCTAATGGGTATTCGATTCCTAGATGAATGTTCTCTAACCGAATAACCTAGTGGATCGACAATAAGTGTCACCGATCAAGAAAGTCAAGAACCACCTGAAGATACAACCATGTTGTTATGGGATTCCAACCACCCGATACCTTTCAACGACGCCACTGAGGTGCAGGTACCCCCCACTGAGATTCTAAATGTAGAGATGTGAAGTAAAAGTCAACCTATCCAAAGTAACCCCACCACTACTCAATCATATTAAGGAAATCAAGCGGTCGATCACCCCAAACCACTATTTTCTTCCTAAAGAAACCCCACAAACATACACACACACACACACGAGAAACACCTAAGCTAGAATACAATGAGGTAGAAGACTTGAAGAAGATGAAAGCTAATGTGTCTGTCATAGACATGTGTAGGATTCCTCAACAAAAGGATTTTTCATTACAAGCCTTAAAATTAATAGATAACCCTATGACAAGCATTGATCAAGGTGATGTCCCATCTCCCACAGACTTAAAAAATAAGCCAAGTGTGAATTCTTGTTATTAAAAAAAAGATGAAGTACTTTTGTTCCTCCTTTCCTCTTGACATTTCATGTTTTTAACATAAATCTACATAATTTCCTAGTCGATTTAGGGGCATCTTCAAATGTCATTCGATTGTCAATTTGCAAGAAATTGAATGCAACCCCAGTCAAAAGTGATAAAAACGTTATACAACTAGATAGGACTTGGGTAAAGGTCATTGGGGAACTGAAATATTTCATGATCAAAATTGCTACACATCCCATATTTGTTAGAGTAATTGACATAATCATGGTAGACACACCAGAGGCTTATGGAATGCTACTTAGTCGAGACTAGTCTCATAAATTAAACATATATTTTAGTACCAACTAGGCTCACCTTTGGTTTCCATTGAAATGAGATCCAAACGTGATCAAGATCAATAGAAAAAGATACCTCAAACATACTATCATTGATTTAGAGACACGAAACAAACCCTTATCCACATAGTTCCCTGTGTTAGGAAACTACTCTTGTGATTTTGATTTTGGTAATTCTTCCCCTCACATGTTTGAGATACCTCTCGGAAAAAAATACGAAATGATATTTCAAATAAACTTACTAGAGGCTATAGAGGAACACATCCTTTGTTAGGATTCTCCGATAGGAGTAGAAGAAAAGGAGGTTGAAATTGTAAAAATAACTAGACATGAAGAAGTCATAAAGTTTCCTCCCCAAATTTGGATGTTGTAATTTGATGGCTCTAAATCGCAAGAGGGGTCAAGAGTGGGATGCATCCTCCTTGAACCAAAGGGGAAACAAAGTTTCTTATCCTGTAGATTAGAATTCACTAATAATGATGCTAAATATGAATCTCTAGTCCAGGGACTAAATAAAACCATTGACTCAAACATCAAAGAATTGAAAGTCTTTGGAGATTCTAAAATTATCGTCAGACAAGTGAAGAATACCATCCATTGCAATTCACCTCAATTAAGGAATTATCAACAAGAGGTGCACAAACTAATAGACAATTTTGAGGCCTTCAACATTACCATTGTTCCTACAACAAAAAATACCCTTGGTGATTCTCCAGCCACTAAAGCCTCAATATTATCTCCTTTAGAATATTATGAATCCTATAGGTTTGTAGTGGAACTAATCTACAAACCGTCGGTACCTAACAATATTTCTAACTGAAAAGTTTTTGAAGGGGATGAACATATTGTAGATTTCTTGACTAATCAGGAGAATTTTAAGGATTTGGCCATTGATCTCCAAGAAATTATCAAATAATCATATCTCCATGAACATAAAAACGAAAAAATCACTCTAATGACAAACCCATGTTTCACATGATACCTAAAGGAGTGTCGAATATGGAGAACCTTTTCGACCCAAGGGAAAGATTCAGAGGGCGAAAGAATGAAAAAATAGGGAGCTCATGTCCTATATATGAAACTATAAACCTAGGAACCCTTGAGAATCCAAAGAATGTCAATTTATGTAAGACAATGTCAAAAGAAGATAGTAAAGCTTATCTTAAACCATTTAAAGAATATCAAGACGTATTTTCTTGGTCTTACCGAGAATTGTAAACATACAATACTCACATTATCCATCACACGATCCCATTAAAATATGGAATAAAAACTTTCCAACAAAATCTTAGGAAGTACCACCCATCTCTAGTACCTCTAATGTATCGAGAGTTGAATAAATTATTAGATGCCAACATTATCTTTCAAGTCAGACACTTTGCCTGGGTAGCCAATTTGGTGCCTTTTAGAAAGAAGTCTGGGGAGATCTCTTGTGTGTGGATTTCAGAAACCTTAACAGAGCATCAGAAAAACATAACTACCCAGTCCCACCCATGGAACAACTCCTATAGACAGTATATGGATTTGAATGTTTTTCCCTCCTAGACGGTTTCTCGAGGTATAACTGGGTCTTGGTTTCAAAAGAAGATCGATTAAAAACTACCTTTTGAACCAAGTGGGGAACCTTTTCTTATAAATGCATGCCCTTCAGGTTGATTAATGCAGGGAAAACCTTCCATAGGGCCATGGATGTAGCTTTCTTGGGATTGATTAACAAATGTGTGGTAGTTTATTTAGATGATGTAACAGTATACTAAAAAAATAAGGAAGACCACATTCAACATTTGACTAAGATATTTGAAATGTGTAGGAAATATGGAATATCTTTGGTGTAGAGGAAGGGAAACTATTAGGTCATGTTATATCTCTAGGAGGAATTAGCTTCGACCCTGAGTAGATAAAAGCAATAACTCAACTCCCCTTTCCTCACAATAAAAAGGCCATGCAATATTTCTTTGAGAAAATCAACTTTGTGAGAAAATTTACTCATGACTTTTCCGAAACTGTTAAACCTTTACAAAAAATGATTTACAAAGATAAATACTTTAAATGGGATGAAGAAAGGAAAGGTGCTTTCAACAACATCAAAACTGCCATCTCCCAAGCACCAGTGCTACGAAGCATTTATTTCAACAAATATTTTTTCCTTTATACCTTTTCTTCTGACCAATCCTTGGCTACGATACTTACCTAGAAGGATGGTGAAAACAATTAGGCATTGGTATAATTTATGAGCAGTAGCCTCCAAGGAGCTGAACTAAACTACCCTGCTATAGACAAACATTTTTACGCAATTTTTAAAACTGTCAAACATTTCATATCCTATATCCTGAAGAATCACACTAAAGTCATAGTACCTCACCTAGTGGTCCAATCTATGTTCACTCAACAGGAGATGGGAAAAAGAAGGGGAAATTGGATGGGCGTCATCCAAGAATTTGATCTAGACATAAAACCTGCCAAAATGGTCAAGGGTCAAGGATTGTGTAAACTGGCTGCTGAGGCTCAAGATCTGATTAATGAAGAAGACTCCAGTTGGGAAAATGATTTGTCATTATGTTGCAACGAAGCCTTATACATACCTCCCATGAAATAATCCTGGTATGGAAACTTGTCTTATCTCCTACATCATGGAACTTGTCAGGAAAACCTAAACCCTAAAGAAAGCAGAGCTCTCAGGTTAAAATCCACTCAATATTGTCTCATAAATTGTGTTCTTTTCCACGTAAATTATGATGGAGTACTCCTTAGATGTCTTGAACATGATGATGTAGAAAAATAAATGAGATAACTCCATGATGGTCCAACAGGTGGAAATTTTGTAGGAGAAACCACGACTCACAAAATATTAAGGGCTAGTTATTACTGGCCAACTTTGTTCAGGGACACTCATGCATATGCCAGGAAATGTAAATATTTCCAAGTAAGCGTCAGTAGAGAAAAGAGGGAAGCCATTCCACTCCATCTGGTGACCATATACCAACCATTTGAACAATGGGGAATAGACGTCATAGGGGAAATTACTCCCAATTCTTCGGAACAACATAAATATATCTTGAATACTACATATTATTTTACGAGATGGATGGAGGCTATCCCTCTCATGCACATGAATGAAAATGTAGTAATCCTAAGGAATCTAAGGTAAATATATTCAACTCTAAGGTAAATCTAGGGAGAAGCACAAAGTACACACTAAAAAGTCCCTAAAGATAAATCAAGAAAACATGATAAAGGTAGGAAGAACAGTTACACTAACCAACACTAGAAAAAATTACAGGTGCAAGTGTAACTCAAACACGGAAACACTCTTCAGGTATACTTTGTGAAGTGTGGTATGACATCTATCCTAGGTACTACGGTATGCCCCCCATAGTGACCTGTGTGAGTACCTATATAAATAAACTAAGTTGCTAGCTTGCAGTCAATCACCAAGTGGGTACAATTGACAATCGAGAAGATCGTATGAGTAGGATAAATATGTCCGAATCTTTTCAAGGGTAATGAAAGAAAATGGTCCAAAAGACAACTGAGGATCCCTGATGTAGGAGCATCACTCCAAGCCATCTACATGACATCCAACCATCACATCAAGCACACATTAAATTTAAGGAGAGAGGCCCAGTCCTCTCATTTTTCAAATTTTGAAAATGTAATTAAATGATTGTAAGACCGAAGAGCCAAGTTGTGCCTTTGAGCAGGCTATAGTTAGTGTTTCCTTTAATGGATGACGTGTTGATGGGGATATAGATCCAATTCGGATTAGATGGCCCATTCAATATAATTCATTGTAATTAATGAGAGTTGGTGAGGATGGAGGGAAGAGCTCGAGGAACCCCTCTTTGTAAAAAGATCTTCTTTGTATCTAGTAGTAAGTTTTAGAAGGGGAGAGGAGAGCCGAGACTCTGTTGCAGTCCAAGATTGAACACATTGTAATCAGGCATTCTTGATTAATACAAACAGAGCAGTTTTTCCTGCATGTTGTTGTCCATATGTTTATGAGTTCATGAATGAATGTCTTTATGCGTTGATGATATGCTGTAGATGTATGTTAGGTATGCATTTGCAGGGATAGACAAAATTTACTGTCTATGAGTTCTTTGATTCCAGGTTTGAGTTCTTTGAGGCTTCATGCAAGAGGTTGCATGACAGAATACTGCAGGTTCTGTAAGCCTGTGCAAGGAGTGCACTTCTAAATTCTGCAGATTCAGAAAAAGATGTGCCAAGATGGCGCACCAACTGAAGTAACTGACTCAAGGAGAATCCTCAAGGTTGCTGAATACCTTGGAGGTAGGACTGTGCAGAAGAGAGCATAGGATAGACCATAATCATTTATGGATTCTGTAGAAGCTCCACCAGGAGGGCATTGAGCAGGTGCATAGAAGGCACAGAGAAGACAAAATTTCTGAGAATTCTGTAAGCCTCTGCCAAGAGAGTATTGAGCGAATGCAAAATATGCATTAGGAGAAGAACTCTATTTTGAGTTCGGAAAGAAGACATAATCGCTGAGGATTATGGGAACCTATTCCAGGAGGGCATTGAGTTGGTGCAGGTGTGCATAGAAAGAACTCTTGTTTGAGTTCAGAAAGGATAAGAAGTGTCAGGAGGAAGACCTTCACAGGGTTATTGAACACCCTGTAGGCTCATCAAGTAGTGCTTGAGCAAGAAGTTGACAGAGGGAATTTCTATCCTTTCAAGGAGAGAAAGGGGAAGAGACCTTAGAGGCCTGAGTAATTGAAGCTCAAGAGGATAAATACCTGTGCAAGGAATGCACCGGGCCAACACCTGAGTAAAGTGTTGAAAGACAGACAATTGTATGAAGGCTCTTTAGGCAGCAGGAGTGGGAGCAAGAGAGGACTTATTCTAAAGTCCAAAACCTCAGGATAGATAGCACCTTTGTGTGCAGAGACTCTGCAAAGAGTGTAGAAGTTGAGAAACCTTTCAAGGTTTCAGAGAGGACTAAGCTCAGGAGGAAAAGTGCCTTTGCACATAGAGCCATAACTACAAGGAATCACAGAAGTTGAGACACCCTTTGGTGGGTAAGAGTTGACAAAGCTCAAGAGGGACAACATCTTTAGAACATAGGCGGAAGCCGAGGATACAGGCTTCGAAACATGAGAAAAGGCTGGGATCTTTGAAGTGTTTTAAGTCTTCCAAGTTCAGGAAGAAGTGCAAGCTCAGGAGGGAGCACAACTGTCATTAGATCAGCTGGAGAGAATGAGATCTGGACTGTTGAATCTACGTCCAGGCAAGCAGGAGGAGAGTACGTAGGAGAAAGAGATCCAGGCCGTCATATCTAGGCGCATGGACTGATAGACATTGGATCCAAGAGAAGCTGCACAAGTTTTAACCCTCATATGTGAAGAAGGGAATGAAAAGCCTATTTCGTCATTTTGGCTACCGGGAGATACAAAGGGCAAGAATCGAGACTCTTGACCCACAAAATCCTGAAAGGATCGTGACCATCCAACACGAGGACACATGGCAAGCAGTCGAGGTTTCGGGGTCCCGAAAGGAGGATTTCGACATTTTAGCTACTGGGAGATATAAAGGGTAAGAGTTCGAAACTCTTGACCCATGAAATCTTGAAAAGACACAAGCCATCAGATCAGGAGAGGCTATGAGCTGTTGATCCCAGTTTGGAGCAGAAGACCGACGTTTCGGGGTTCAGTCTTTCGGTATTTCAGATACCGTGAGCTCGAAGGGGCAGGGAGTTGTTGGAGCTAGGATCGCAAAATCTCGAAATCCAAAAACCCTAAAGAAGATGGAGGAGTAGCGTGGTCATGGAACAGGGTCACATATTTTGGCATTTCGGGATTCGATAATCCCAAGGACAAGAGGTCGGGGGCACTTTTCACTGGAAATCCCCGAAGTCGCGAAACTTTACATATCTTTGGAGTGAGGATGTGGTCACACGTTTTGGAAGTTCGGGGTTCAACATTTCGACAATATCGGGGACAAGAAGTTGATCACTTAGCATTGAAAGTCCCAAAGTCGCGAAATGCAACATACCTTCGAAGTTGGGCTATGGTCACAGAGGACGCAATCACATAGACCGAAATTTCATCATTTCGACATTTCAAAATTCAGGGGATCAAGGAGCTAGAGAAATTGACGCCAGGGTTCGCGAAATCGCGAAACCCAAAATCCCTTTTCAGAAAGGGTCGTGGTCATGTTTGGTGGCCATGTGGAGGTGAAGACTCATGCCTGGTGCATTGCTTGTGCCGGTGGAGTTTTCGTGAAGGACCTGTGGATCGGATTCTTGGGATTTCAATAGGGACCCGAGGGAGTCGCTTTGGCTCGAGGAAGAATTCGGGAACGATCCTAAGACCAGGAGGTCGCACAGAACCTGTTGAGGCAGGGGTTGCTGCATGAGTTGTGGTATCAGAGCTTGATTGTGTCTGTATATTTCAGGCAGAAGGAGCTAGAGGAAAGGGATAGTCTGATACACGTCAAGTGTGGTATCAGAGCAAGATGTTGCCCGTATATTATAGACAAATGAAAAAGAAGACAAAGGGTTGAAGCTCTATGGTGATTGTTGCAGGTTTCGTAGCAGTCAGAAAGTAGTCAGGGGGACTGTAGGAGAAGTTGGAAGTACTCTTAGTTGTAGAGTGACAACAATAGGTTTTCCAGGAGGGCAGATAGGAACAAAAATATGGCTACTGAAGGCCATGAACGTCGTGGAAAGAAGAACCATCAACAACAAAGAAAATATGAGATGGATAAAGAGCTCACCGAGATAAGAGCGAGGATGGAGGAGCTTGCATTGCAGATGCAACAGGACGCAAAGACACATTAGGTGTATGAATGGCCTTTGAGGAGGAAGGTGAAATGGCCGATTCAAAAATTGTTGGCCAGAAGACAGTAGAGACTGTTGAGAGGATTGTTGAGGCATGCTAAAAGTCTCAAAGACGGAGAGGAAGTGGTTCACATATGTGAGCCAGAAACTGGGAAGAGTCTCATAAGCTACCAGGTGGGCAGAGGTGAATTTTCAATTTTCCAGGAGAGCAATAAGAGGAGATCACTGGAAGATCTCAGAGATTTCCAGGAGGGCAGAACATAAAATTCAGGTTTCCAGGAGGGAAATGAGATGAGATCATTGGAAGATCTCAGAAGCTGCCAGGAGGGCAGAGAGGAAATCCCAAATTTCCAGGTGGGTAGGGGAAAATAAATGAGACTGTCTGAAAGTCTCAGGAGCTCAGAAGTGAGTTCATGTTAGCAAGGAGTGCTGATGGAGATGGGATCGATTGATCTCATAGACTGCCAGGTAGGCAGCGGAAAAATCCCATGTTTCCAGGTGGGCAAGGGAGAGCAGATGAGATTGACTGGAAGTCTCATGAACTCAGAGGTGAGTTTAGATCAGCGAGAGGAGATAATAAAGGAAGATTATAAGAGCATTCTGATCATTGGAAGAATTGAGATATTCCTGCCACTTAGCTGAGTTGAGGTGAGAGTTTTTGTGGCAGATATAGAAACAACAAAAAGATAGCCAACGGTGACTGTCATGATGAAGGAGCAGATATCAGAGGCTACCCCAGTAGAGGAAAAGGAGCATTCAGAAGAATGGCTCAAAATTTTCAGCCAGGAAGCTGAAGAGGAGACAGCCGCAGCACTGAAGTTGACAGCAAGGGAAGAAGAGGAGCACACAGCCGACATACTCACTCCTTGGGAGAAGGAGCTAGAAATGCTGGAGGACTGGTTGAACCATCAAGATCCAGTAGATGAGTTCCATGAGGATACAATCATGTAGATGATAGTAGAGAAGCACTCCAATGAATCTCTCAAATTTTTTAGCCAGGGAGCTGAACAGATGATAACTGCGGTGCAGAGGCATGCAACAATAGGTGAAGGAGAATTCTAGTCTGAGGAGCAACTGGAGGAACCTGGAGATATGCCAGTAGAAGAGTTGATAGTCAAGCTGTTAGAGGAGGAAGCTGAGAAACAACTTAGTGATGAAACTGCAGAAGAGGAGTCTACAGCAGGGTGGCAAGTTGAGGCTACAGAGGAAGAAAATAACATGGGGGGTCATGATGATCTACCCATCGATAAGGAGGAAGTGCAACCAAGAAGACTGCATAAGGAGAGCCAACCACTAGATTAGCTGGACATGATAATTGAGAAGATCAGAAGGCTAATGACCCGATCAACAAAAGTGGTCAGCAAAGGGAAGCTGAGCAGAGGAGAACCTACCATAGCAGCAGGGCAACAGATGCAACAACAACAATGAAGCGATGGAGTGGATGGATAGCTCCAAAGAATTGTTTGGGATCCAGGTGGATTTACACAACGATGCTGGGAAGCTTATGAGCAGGGGCTCATGAATTTTTTACAACAAAGGAGTATGATGCAGGAGCATCACTTCAAGCCATCTATGTGCCAGCCAGCCATCACATTAAGCGTGCATTCAATGGAAGGAGAGATGCGCAGTCCTCTTGTTTTTCAAATTTTGAAAATGTAATTAAATGATTGTAAGACCAAAGAGCCAAGCCATGCCTTTGAGCAGGTTGTAGTTAGTGTCGCATTTAATGGCTGACGTGTTGATGGGGATCTAGATCCAATTCGGATTAGATGGCCCATTCAATGTAATTCATATTAATTAATGAGAGTTGGTGAGGATGGAGGGAAGAGCTTGAGGAGCCCCTCTTTGTAAAAATATCTTCTTTGTATCTAGTAGTAAGTTTTAGAAGGGGAGAGGAGAGCCGACACTCTATTGCAGTCTGAGCTCGAACACATTGTAATCAGACATTCTTCATTAATAAAAATAGAGCATTTTTCGCTACATGTTGTTGTCCATATGTTTATGAGTTCATGAATGAATGTCTTTATGCATTGATGATATGCTGTAGATGTATGTTAGGTATGAATTTGCAGGGATAGACAAAATTTGCTGTCTATGAGTTATTTGATTCCAGGTTTGGGTTCTTTTAGGCTTCATGCAAGAGGTTGCATCACAGAATACTGGGGGTTCTGTAATTCTGTGCAAGGAGTGCACTTCTGAATTCTGTGGATTCAGACAAAGATGTGCCAGGAGGGCACACCAGCTGAAGTCACTGACTCAAGGAGAATCCTCAAGGTTTTTGAATACCTTGGAGGTAGGATTGTGCAGAAGAGAGCATAGGACAGACTAGAATCATTGAGGGATTATGTAGAAGCTCTGCCAGGAGGGCATTGAGCAGGTGCATAGAAGGCACAAAGAAGACATAATTTCTGAGAATTCTGTAAGGCTCTGCCAAGAGGGCATCGAGTGAATGCACATGATGCATTAGGAGAAGAACTCTATTTCGAGTTCGGCAAGAAGACAGAATCACTGAGGATTCTGGGAACCTCTGCGAGGAGGGCATTTAGTTGGTGCAGGTGTGCACAGAAAGAAATCTTGTTTGAGTTTAGAAAGGAGAAGAAGTGTCAGGAGGAAGACCTTCACAAGGTTATTGAACACCTCGCAAGCTCAGCAAGGAGTGCTTGAGCAGGAAGTTTCTAGAGGGAATTTCTATCCTTTCAAGGAGAGAAAGGGGAAGAGACCTTAGAACCATGAGCAATTGAAGCTCAAGAGGATAAAGACCTATGCAAAGAATGCACCAGGCCAACACCTGGGTAAAGTGTTGACAGACATACAGTCGCATGATGGCTCATCCGACAACAGGAGTGGGAGCGAGAGAGGACTTATTCTAAAGTCCTGAACCTTAGGACATATAACAAATTTGTGTGTAGAGACTCCACAAAGAGTGTAGAAGTTGAGAAACATTTCAAGGTTTCAGAGAGGACTAAGCTTAGGAGGAAAAGTGCCTTTGCACATAGAGCCATAGCTGCAAGGAATCACAGAAGTCCAGACACCCTTTGGTGGGTAAGAGTTGACAAAGCTCAAGAGGGACAACGTCTTTAGAACGCAGGTAGAAGCCGAGGATACAGGATTCACAACAGGAGAAAAGGCTGGGACCTTTGAAGCGTTTGAAGTCTTCCAAGTTCAGGAAGAAGCGCAAGCTCAGGAGGGAGCACAACTATCATTAGGTTAGATGGAGAGAATGATATGTGAACCATTGAATCTACGTTCAGGCAAGTAGGAGGAGAGTGCGCAGGAGAAAGAGATCTGTGCCATCAGATCTGGGTGCATGGACCGATAGCCATTCAATCCAAGAGAAGTTGTACAAGGTTTAACCCTTGTATGTGAAGAAGGGAACGAAAATCCTATTTCGACATTTCATCTACCAGGAGATACAAAGTGTAAGAGTCAAAAATTTTACCCACGAAATCACGAAAGGATTGTAACCGTCCAACAGGAGGACACGTGGTGAGCATTGGAGGTTTCATGGTCTAGAAAGGAGGATTTTGAAATTTTGGCTATCAGGAGATATAAAGGGTACGAGTTTGAAACTCTTGACTCATGAAATCCCGAAAATACACAAGCCGTCAGATCAGGAGAGGCTATGAGCCGTTGATCCCATTTTGGATTAGAAGACCAACATTTCAGGGTTCGGTACTTCGGTATTTCAGATATCGGGAGCTCAAAGGGGTAGGGAGTTGTTGTAGCCAGGATCGCAAAATCCCGAAATGCAAAAACCCAAAAGTAGATGGAGGAGTAGCATGGTCACGGAACAAGGTCACATATTTCGACATTTTGGGATTCGACTTTTCGGCAGTCTGGAGGACAAGAGGTCAAGGGTGCTTTGCGCTGGAAATCCCCAAATACGTGAAACGCGACATATATTTGGAGTGACGCTGTGGTCACACGTTTCGAAAGTTCAGGGTTCAGCATTTTGGAAATCTCAGGGACAAGAAGTCAGGCACTTGGCATTGAAAGTCCTGAAGTCACTAAACGTGACATACCTTCGGAGTTGGGCTGTGGTCACGGAGGACACAATCCCATAGAACAAAATTTCAACATTTCGGCATTTCATCATTCATGGGATCGAGGAGCTAGAGAACTCGATGCCAAGATTCACAAAATCATGAAACCTGAAATCCCTTTTCGGAAAGGGTCGCGGTCATGTTTGGTGGCCATGTGGAGGTGAAGATTCACGCCTAGTGCATTTCTTGTGCCGATGGATTTTTCATGAAGGACCTGTGGATCAGATTCTTGAGATTCTGATAGGGACTTGAGGGAGCCACTTCGGCTCGAGGAATAATTTGGGAACGATCCTAAGACTGGGAGGTCATGCAGAACCTGCTGAGGTAGGGGGTGCTGCGTGAGTTGTTGTATCAGATCTTGATTGTGTCTGTATATTTTAGGCAGAAGGAGCTAGAGCAAAGGGATAGTCTGATACATGTCAAGTGTGGTATCAGAGCGAGATTTTGCCCATATATTGCAGGCAAAGGAAAAATAAGACAGAGGGTTGAAACTCTGTGGTGATTGTTGCAGGTTTCACAGCAGTCAGAAATTAGTTAGGGGGAGTGTAGGAGAAGATGGAAGTACTCTCAGTTGCAGAGTGGCAACAGTAGGTTTTCTAGGAGGGTAGAAAGGAACAAAAATATGGCTACTGAAGGCAATGGACGTGGTGGAAAGAAGAACCACCAGAAACAGGGAAAAGCTGAGATGGATAAAGAGCTCGTCGAGATAAGAGAGAGGATGGAGGAGCTTGCATTACAGATGAAACATGACGCAAAGACACATTGGGTGTATGAATGGCCTCTGAGGAGGAAGGTGAAATGGACAATTCGAAAATTGTTGGCCAGAAGATAGCGAAGACTATTGAGAGGATGGTTGAGGCATGCTGAAAGCCTCAAAGACAGAGAGAAAGTGGTTCACACAGCCGACATGCTCACTCCTTGGGAGAAGGAGATAGAAATGTTGGAGAATTGGTTGAACCATCTAGAGCCAGTAGATGACTTCCATGAGGAGACAATCATGCAGATGATAGCAGAGAAGGATTCCGAGGAATAACTCAGAAATTTCAGCTAGGGAGCTGAAAAGATGATAACTGCGGTGCAGAGGCATGCAACAATAGGTGAAGGAGAATTCCAGTCTGAGGAGCAGCTAGAGGAACCTGGAACTATGCCAGCAAGAGAGATAACAGTCAAGCTGTTAGAGGAGGAAACTGAGCAGCAGCTCAGTGATGAAACTGCAAAAGAGGAGTCTGCAACAGGGTGGCAAGTTGAGGCCATAGAAGAAGAAAATAGCATGGGGGATCATGATGATCTACCCACCGATAAGGAGGAAGTGCAGTCGACAAGATTGCATAAGGAGAGCCAGCTGCTAGAGCAGATGAACATGATAATTGAGGAGATCTGATGACCCGATCAACAGAAGTGGTTAGCAAAGCGATGCTGAGCAGAGGAGAACCTGCCATAGTAGCAGGGCATCAGATGCAGTAGTATCAACGAAGTGATGGAGTGGATGGACAACTCCAAAGAACTGTTTGGAATGCAGGTGGATTTAGCAAACAATGTTGGGAAGCACATGAGCAGGGCCTCATGAATTTTTCACAGCAGAGGAGTATGATGCAGGAGCATTGCTCCAAGCCAGCTACATGCCAGCCAACCAACACATCAAGCGTGCATTCAATGGAAGGAGAGAGGCACATTCCCCTCATTTTTCAAATTTTGAAAATGTAATTAAATGATTGTAAGACCGAAGAGCCAAGCCATGCCTTTGAGCAGGCTGTAGTTAGTTTCACCTTTAATGGCTGATGTGTTGAGGGGGATCTAGATCCAATTCAGATTAGATGGCCCATTCAATGTAATTCATTTTAATTAATGAGAGTTGGTGAGGATGGAGGGAAGAGCTCGAGGAGCCCCTCTTTGTAAAAAGATCTTCTTTGTATCTAGTAGTAAGTTTTAGAAGGGGAGAGGAGAGCCAGGACTCTGTTGCAGTCTGAGCTTGGACACATTGTAATCAGGCATTCTTAATTAATACAAATAAAGCAATTTTTCCTGCATGTTGTTGTGCATATGTTTATGAGTTCATGAATGAATGTCTTTATGTGTTGATGACATGCTGTAGATGTATGTTAGGTATGCATTTGCAGGGATAGACAAAATTTATTGTCTGTGAGTTCTTTGATTACAGGTTTGGGTTCTTTGAGGCTTCATGTAAGAGCTTGCATGACAAAATACTGTGGGTTATGTAAGCCTGTGCAAGGAGTGCACTTCTGAATTCTGTGGAATCAGACAAAGACTTGCCAGGATGGTGCACCATATGAAGTCACTGACTCAAGGAGAATCCTCAAGGTTGTTGAATACCTTGGAGGTAGGACTGTGCAGAAGAGAGCACAGGACATTCCAGAATCATTGAGGGATTCTGTAGAAGCTCTACCAGGAGGGCATTGAGCAGGTGCATAGAAGGCACAGAGAAGATAGAATTTCTGAGAATTTTGTAAGGCTCTGCCAAGAGGGCACTGAGAGAATGCACAATATGCATTAGGAGAAGAACTCTATTTCAAGTTCGGAAAGAAGACAGAATCAATGAGGATTCTGGGAACCTTTGTCAGGAGGGCATTGAGTTGGTGCAGGTGTCCACAGAAAGAACTCTTGTTTGAGTTCAGAAAGGAGAGGAAGTGTCAAGAGGAAGACCTTCACAGGGTTACTGAACACCATGCAGGCTCAACAAGGAGTTCTTGAGCAAGAAGTTTCCAGAGGGCATTTACATCCTTTCAAGGAGAGAAAGGGGCAGAGAGCTTAGAGGCCTGAGAAATTGAAGCTCCAGAGGATAAAGACCTGTGCAAGGAATGCATCGGGCGCACACCTGGGTAAAGTGTTGACAAACAGACAGTCATCTGAAGGCTCGTTAGGCAGCAGGAGTGGGAGTGAGAGTGGACTTATTCTAAAGTCCTGAACCTCAGGACAGATAGCACCTTTGTGTGCAAAGACTCTGCAAAGAGTGTAGAAGTTGAGAAACCTTTCAAGGTTTCAGAGAGGACTAAGCTCATGAGGAAAAGTGCCTTTGTGCACAGAGCCATAGCTACAAGGAATTGCAGAAGTTGAGACACCTTTTGGTGGGTAAGAGTCAACAAATCTCAGGAGGGATAGCGTCTTTAGAACACAAGCAGAAGCCAAGGATACAGGCTTCATAATAGGAGAAAAGTATGGGACCTTTGAAGCGTTTGAAGTCTTCCAAGTTTAGGAAGAAGCGTAAGCTTAGGAGGGAGCACAACTGTAGTTAGATCAGATGGAGAGAATGAGATCTAGACTGTTGAATCTACGTCCAGGAAAGCAGCAGGAGAGTGTGCAGGAGAAAGAGATTTGGTCCATCAGATCTAGGCACATGGATCGATAGCCATTGGATCCAAGAGAAGCTGCATGAGGTTTAACCCTTGTATGTGAAGGGAACGAAAATCCTATTTCATCATTTCAGCTACTGGGAGATACAAAGGGAAAGAGTTGGGACTCTTGACCCACAAAATCCTGAAAGGATCGTGACCATCCAATAGGAGGACACATGGCAAGAATTCGAGGTTTCGGGGTTCCGAAAGGAGGATTTTGTCATTTCGTCTACTAGGAGATATAAAGGGTAAGAGTTCGAAACTCTTGACCTGTGAAATCCTGAAAAGACATAAGCCATCAGAGTAGGAGAGGCTATGAGCCATTGATCCAAGTTTGAGGCAGAAGACCAACGTTTCGAGGTTCGGTACTTCGGTATTTCAGATACCGGGAGCTCGAAGGGGTAGGGAGTTTTTGCAGCTGGGATCGTGAAATCCTGAAATGTGAAAACCCGAAAGCAGATGGAGGAGTAGCATGGTCATGGAACAGGGTCACATATTTTGGCATTTTGGGATTCAACTTTTCGACAATCCTGAGGAAAAGAGGTCGAGGGTGCTTTGCACTAGAAATCCATGAAGTCGCGAAATGCGACATATCGTTGGAGTGAGGCCATGGTCACACGTTTCGAAAGTTTGGGGTTCGGCATTTTGGAAATCCTGGGGACATGAAGTCGGGAACTTGGCATTGAAAGTCCTGAAGTTGCGAAATGTGACATACCTTCGGAGTTGGGCTGTGGTCACGGAGGACGCAACCGCATAGACCAAAATTTTGGCATTTGGGCATTTTGGGATTCAGGGGATCGAGGAGATAGAGAAATCGACGCCAGGGTTCACGAAATTGAAAAACCCAAAATCACTTTTCGGAAAGGGTCACAGTCATGTCTGGTGGCCATGTGGAGGTGAAGACTCATGCCTAGTGCATTGCTTGTGCCGGTGGAGTTTTCATGAAGGACCTGTGGGTCGGATTCTTGGGATTCCGATAGGGACTTGAGGGAACCACTTCGGCTTGAGGAAGAATTCAAGAACGATCCTAATACTATGAGGTTGTGCAGAACCTGCTGAGGCAGGGGGTGTTGCGTTAGTTGTGGTATCAGGGCTTGATTGTGTCTATATATTTCAGGCAGAAGGAGCTAGAGGAAAGGGATAGTCTGATACGTGTCAAGTGTGGTATCAGAGCGAGATTTTTCCTGTATATTGCAGGCAAAGAAAAAAGAAGACAGAGGGTTGAATCTCTGTGGTGATTGTTGCAGGTTTCACAGCAGTCAAAAAGCAGTCAGGGGGACTGTTGTGGGGTTATTCTACCCTACGGACTAACAAGCTAGGGCTTAAACTTTCATGTAGATCATGACCCTTAAGAAATAAATTTTAACCTCCTACCCAAACCTAAAACCCTTTTTCTCAGGCAAACATGGGAAGAATCAACTAACCTTTTTATCGACGGTTGAAGTAGATCCTCCGTTGAGATTTTATCCCCTTGTTGTTGCTTCTCCTTCCACAAAGCTATCCTGCAATCAAGACAAAACTACGCATGCATGCTATTGATCTACTAGAGGGTTAGAGACTAAACATGAATCAAATAAAACATATGAGACTCATGTATTTGGGACGGGAAAAGCATCTTTTTATTAATCTCAATACGAATCAACTTACAATGATTATAGAGACCGACCACCGTTCCTCGATCCTGATCCTGGGCTCCTCCTCTTCTTTTTTCCTCCAACTAATTTGCTTGAATTCTCCTAAAGCTCGAGGAAAGGCTAAAGGGTTGGGACAAAACGGACTTGGCAATTTGGCAGAGTTTCTTTGCTATGATTTTTCCTCTTCTGAATAGTACCCCTACCCCTTCTTTTATAGGCTAGAAGGAGCTAGGGTTTTAGGTGAACTCTCGGCCATGCATGGCTGGGAGTTCCAGTTAACTGAAAAAAAGCTTCTTGTCCCGGCGGAAACTTTCCTGATTTTTGCTTTGTTAGGTAAACACGGGCTGTAGTGGGCCAGCCAGCGTTCCAATGCGTGCTGCAGAAGGCCTGCTAGCAATCCAATGCGCCCAATGATAGGTTAGGGCGCAGGTTACTTAATTTAGGAGGTTTTTGAGGAGTTTGTTCAGCATGGCTTTGGAAAGGAAGGGCAATGAGTTGGCCTGATGCCAGGTAAGCAGGGATAGTGCAATTTAGGGTTATAACAGATGCCCCCTAATGTGTAAGGTCATAAGAGCATCTGATGGCCAAAATACATTACCAATTCTTTACCAATTCTGCATTGATATGCTGAATGAGTGAGCCCAGGAATCAGGAATCAGAAGGTGCCATCTGCAAAAAATATCAAATGTCTCCCCGAGGTGGGCATACCCATGCTCGGGATAAATCAGAACCATGGCTACCAATCAAATACACTGTAGATCCATGTCAAATAAAGAATAGCCGCGAACAATACACAGCGGAGCTACATCTCGAAATCAGAAATATATACATAGAAAGTATCCATCTCTCAGAAGCTGGTTCGGCCTGATGGCTGTACTTCAGAGCTCGAGAAACAACTTCAAAATCTTCTAAACTTGGGTAGGAGTGTAATATGAGTGTACGAATGCACTACCCAGAGGTCTTCGACGGCTCGTCGGTTGTGGACTTGATAATCTTGATGATCGGACTGAAGGCTTCAGTGATTTTGAACAAAGACTTGATTGGACGTTTAGGATGGCCAGGTATGCAGACAAGAGACATATTGCAGA
>CBVK0100228262.1:0-25483 GCA_900067695.1 Picea abies | reverse complement strand
ATCATTTATATTAGCTTATTAAATTATTTATATTGGGGTTATAATAAACTAATAATACTGTAATAAAAATGTAAATCCAAAATCCCACTAGTCTTGTTATCTCAATTATTAAAAATCTGTTATCTCATTATTAAAATTAATTTTTTAGCAATAAATTTGTGTCTAAAATTTGTTTAACATTTGTAACATTAATGATCACATCCTTAACACTATTCTTTATAGTATAGTTAATGATTAAATCTTTATAACTAATTGTGATTTGTTTTTATCAATATTTAAGTTTTTCCTTGTTATCTAAATTATTAAAATTAGCTTTTAGCATTAAATTTGTGTCCAAAATTTGTTTTGAAAAACAAATAAGACCATTACATTTAAACTATTACTCAAAATTTGTTTTGAAAATTAAACAAGGACATAACATTTAAACTACTACTCACCATGTGTAACATTAATGTTCACATCCTTAACATTGTCCCTTACCCTTAGTAT
Organism: Picea abies; assembly: GCA_900067695.1. Taxonomy (NCBI): domain Eukaryota; kingdom Viridiplantae; phylum Streptophyta; class Pinopsida; order Pinales; family Pinaceae; genus Picea; species Picea abies. The sequence continues at coordinate 24,994 of CBVK0100228262.1, read as the reverse complement.
AATTAATCCTTATAATTAATCCCTTATAGTATAGTGAATGATTGGAATTTTTATAACTTAACTTTGATTTTTTTATGAGTGTTTAAGTTTTTCTTTGAGCTTGTGTGGTTGTTAGTGAAAAAGAGATAGGATGGATTTGCTAGTGAAAGGTATGAGGATTCCTTATATTTGTTAATAGATCATAAAATATTAAGTTATTTTTTTATAATAGATAATAAAATATTAAGTTAATTTTTTAGTTTATGAAGATGATAATATTATTTTTTTAGTTTACTTATATTATAAGATTTCTTAACATTGAAAATTTGTTTGTCCCTCCATTCCTTATTTTAGGATGAACACATTATAAAATATAAAACTCTATACTCTTTTTTTTTGTTTACTTAATATTATAAGATTCTTAATATTAGAAATATGCTTGTTTGATTAATTTATGGAGATAATCATATATCAGATAATCTTGATCTGCATGATAATCTTAATTTATTTGTATTTACATACCAAATATCTATTATTTTAATTTATGAAGATTATAAGATTTTTTAATATTAGAAATGTACTTGTTTAATTAATTTATGGAGATCATTATATATTAAATAATTTTAATCTACATGATAATCTTAATCCATTTGTATTCAACATCTCAAATATCTATTATTTTAAAATAACAATGAACATATTTATTTTTAAAATAATTTTAATTTTGAATAAAAATTATTTATATATATTAAAATTAATTTTAACTTTGGGTAAATATTATTAAAATTATTTATATATATTAAAATTATACAAAGTTTATTTAAATACAATATATATATTTTTAAAAATAAAGATATTAAATAAACAAATAATGGAATAAATATATTAAATAAACAAATAATGACCATTATATTGTAAATCGGAAATCCCAATCGTCTTGTTTCCTCGATTATTAAAACTAATATTTAGTATTAAATACCTTGCTTCGTTTATGTGATCGAATTGTGTCCAAAAATTGTTTTGAATATCAAAAAATACATCAAGTTTAAACTATTTGACTCAACATTTGTAACATTCAAGGTCGCATACTTAGCTTCGCATCTTTGTATTTTAATTTTTATTTTTTTATGCGTACTCAACCTTCATAATTTAGCTTGTCTGTATATCGGTGTCTTCGTGTTTGTTTGTTTTGTGAGGGAGGAAAGTGCGCACCAATATTCATACATACATCTGCAGTTGCAAGGGGCAAGGGGCATCTAAGCTAAATATGTTCGATGTCGAAGGTGATTAGGTTTTGATTCTGTGTAGTTTATAGTTTCTGTTTTAATCAAGTTTAATTTTGATGTAATCTTCAGATTATCTTTAAGGTTAGTTACCTTTTCAGTATATTGCGGTTTTGATGTTGTCTTATTTGCATTGTCGTATACTACTCTTGTTGCCACGTCTCTTTACCATATTAGAGTGTTTTGGGTTTTTAGGAATGATGGGTAGCTGAAATCAGAGTCCTTGAGAGTAGCTTTGGTTTACTTAATAAAATGAATAAATGTTCTGGGCAACAGTGTTGTGAATAGTATAAGAAGGTACACATCTCCTTTTTTTTTTTTTTAATTATTTATCCTTGAACATGTGATGTGTCTGCTGGATGTTTAATCTTAAGACTAAGTTTGTTTTTATGAACCCATAGGCTGTGTGCATTTCTTTTTTCAAGGCTTGATGGTACACCTAGAACATTATGTGATTGTATTGCAAATATAATTATGACTCATTTTTGTCTTTGAGTTTTCTAGAGATGCTTCCTAACAATATAAAGAAAGTACATTTCTTCATCTTTGAAACAATGGTTGGGCTAGTCCGTGGCTATTTACATGACCTGAGGCGTGTTTTGGTCTCCACGGAGGCCAGAACCAGTCTACGGAAGTAACAATAGAGACTACCGAAACATATTGCCCAGGATTGGCTAATAAATATTGGAAGATAGACCTTTGTGAATGACATTTGAAGAAGTATGATATTTCTCTTTTTAATCCATCAACTCAATAATTAACTTTAGAGTATGTTCGTTCTTCCTATATTTTTGTTTCTATTTTTGTTAACATGAAGGGATTCATGGATTGATCGACTTTGTAGACTCGATTTCATAAATCTTTTTGGTTCGAGGAGTTTCAATGGAGCTTTCTCTTACTATCCTTGGCACGGTGTTTAGTTGGTTTGCAAGTTAATCACATGAGATGTCATGGAGTAGAAAGAAAAAACAATGAAGAATACACCACATTTTTTCATAGATATTTCACGTTATGTATGATGATGCTGTTGTACAAGCCTCCGTTGAGTTGAATTCATGGAGGTAGGTTGGTACACACTGCCATTTGCTAGAGAGATTTATACTAAAAACTGCACTAGCTAAAAAGAGCATCACATTATTTTTTTAGAAGTCTCTTCTTTAAGAATTGCCTACAGATACCATTCTAGAGCTGCTTTAATCTAAAGATTAGGTTTAGGTTTTCTACCAGTGTCACTAGGTATTGAGAACACCTACACACTGAATCATAATGTGCAAATTAGTAAAGAGGGCATATAATGAATCATATATGCTGGGCATGGCCGAGGTTGAGCTTCTCACTACTAAAAACTGTTTGGGTTTCCATTCCAATTAAGAGGTAGGGTTTGTAAGTGAAAGATACCGCAATTTCTTTGTAAATTCCTTTCTCTCCATTCTTTCTTTTATGTGTTATGATATAACAAATTACTATATTAATTTTTTTTGGTTAACAACTCCCAAAATACTATTAAAATTTTTTAACATTAAAATTTGATTTCTTAACATTTTTTTGTTAACAGATCACAAAATAAGATTTCTTAACATTAAAATCTGTTTTTTGATTATTTATGGATATCAACAGAGTGTATGAACATCAACAAAATGTTTTAGTAAGAAATTAACTCTTTTTTTTTAATCTAAATGTACTTGTATTTGACATTGGAGAGCTTCATTTTTAACATAATTTTAATTTTGAATTAAAATTATTTATATATTTATTAAAATCAGATTACATTTTGCAATATACCTTTTTTATTCCAAGGATCTTTTTTAAAACTATTATGTATGTAGGTCGGGTGTTATAACAAATAAATAAACAAATAATGCTCATTAAAGTTATTATGTATGGTAAGTTTAGATGTATAAGAAATAAATAAATAAATAATGCCCATTAGTAATCGGAAATCATAGTCGTCTTGTTTCTTCAATTATTAAATTATTTTTACTAGTAAAAAATGCCTTGCTTCATCTTGTGATGGCGTCTTGTTTATTAAATTATTTTTATTAGTAATAAATGCCTTGCTTCATCGTGTGATGGAGTTGTGTTCACAATTTATTTTGAAAATCAACGAAACGATAAAATTTAAACTATGGAATCAACATTGGTAACATTGATGATCACATCTTTCGCACTCTTCCTTATATTTCTTGGAATCTTTGATTTTTTATGCGTACTTAATGACCTTGTGTGGTTATTTGATTCAACATTCATAATTGAGCTTGTCTGTATATGTGTATCTGAGTTTATTTATTTTGTGATGGAGGAGACAGAGCACTAATATTCATACTTCAGTTGCAGCGGTCACCCAAGTAATTAGGTTTTGCAGTTCTTTCCTCCCTGTTTTGATCAGGTTTATTAATTTCTGATTTGTCTATTCATGAAACAGGATGGGATTTTGATGCAATAATTTCTTGATAGGTTGGTGCAGTCTAATCTGTACATTACCTTTTTACGTTGATTTCATTCTTCATATACTGCAGCTCTGTTATTGTTTTCTTTGCAGGTGGCTAATATACACCTTGCTACACAATACAATTCAAATACAACGGCCTTAAATCCGACGGCTTATATATTATCCATACCACAGCAATCCGATGCAGTCATTTTCTTTCTAAGGATGCTCCGAAATAGGGGCTGATCCTCAAATTGCTTGTCTCTCTAAAGGAGAAACTGCTCGCTTGACCAGAGGGAAGGTTGGGTCATCTTTATAGATGTAATTACGCTTTAAGACCCCTTTCCGATTCCTTCGCCCATCATACACCGATAGATACGGGGCTAATACTTACTTCGTGCACCCACTTACATCCCTATTGTAGCGACAAGGGACAATGGAAGCACCAGCTACTTAGAACGCTACACAATACAATTCAAATCCCACGGCCTTAAATCCGACGGCTTATATATTATCCATAGTAGCATTCAATGCTGCTTCGCAAGGTGGATACATAGTAGTGGATACATAGTAGCATTCAATGCTGCTTCGCAAGGTGGATACATATTATCCTTGACATGGTGTTCGGTTGGTTTGCAGGTTACGCACATGAGATGGCATGGAGGAGAAAGAAAAAAACAATGAAGATTACATCACTTTTTTCATAGTTATTTCAGGTTAAGTGTGGTGAGGTTGTACAAGCTTCGACCAGGTTGAATTCATGGAGGCAGGTAAGTACACACTGCTATTTGCTAGTGAGATTTGTTAAAATGAAGGCATTGATGTATTGACCCGGTAGACTCTGTTTCAGAAAGGCCTTTATGGTGTGAGGAATTTGCATGCAGCTTTCCCTTACTATCCGTGACAGGGTGCTTGGTTGGTTTGCAGGTTACGCACATGAGATGTCGCGGAGGAGAATGAAAAAACATCAGTTATTTCACCATTCACATTACGTGTTATGCGGTTGTACAAGCCTCCAGCAGGTTGAATTCATGGAGATGGAGACAGGTAGATACAGACTGCCATTTGCTAGTGAGATTTATACTAGAGACCACATTAGTTGATCATAGTATCACATATTATTTAGAAGTCTCTTTGTCAAGAACAACTTACACAGACCATCTTAGGGTTGCCTTAATGTAAGGATTACGTTTGCTGCCAGAGAACAAATACACAACGGATGAGAATGTGCAAATCGGTGAAGAGGGCATGTGCTGGGCAGGTCACAACGGATGAGAATGTGCAAATCGGTGAAGAGGGCATGTGCTGGGCAGGGTCGAAGTTGAGCTACGGAAAACTGTAAGAGGTAGGGTGTGGTGGTGAAAGGTACGGTGATTTCTTTGTCAAATCCTTTCCGGTGATTCTCTCCATTCCTTCTGTTAAGATATCATAAAATACTATATGGATATGGTACGATTAATTTTTTTTAGTTTACGGAGATGATAAGATTAATTTTTTTTAATTTACAGAGATGATAAGATTAATTTTTTTAGTTTAGGGAGTTGATAAGATTAATTTTTTAGTTTATAATATAATATATTTCTTACCCTTAGAAATCTGTTTATCCCTTTTTTTAGTGAAAAGAATATAAAATGTTATACTCTTCTTTTTTTTGGGGTTTATACAAGTTTTTAAGATTTCTGTTTGATTAATTTTTGGAGATCATCGGAAATTGAAGTTCTTCCTTAATAATCTTAATATACTTATATAAGCTTCATTTTAATAATTTTAATGTATTTATATAAGTTCTATTTTAAAAATAATTTTAAAGTTTGGATAAAAATTATTATATAAAGGAATGTTTCATTTTTAAAATAATTTTAAGTTTGGATAAGGATTAATGTAATTATATAAATTTATTTTAAAAATAATTTTAAAGTTTGGATAAAGATAAAAATTATTATATAAATGAATGTTTCATTTTAAAAATAATTTTAAGTTTGGATAGGGATTATTTATATAGGAAAACTCTATTTTTTAAATAATTTTAAGTTTGGATGGGGATTATTTATATATACTATGAACTTCATTTTGTAATATACATTTTTTATAAAGATAAAGCTATTATGTATGATATGTTTGTGGTTTTAACAAATAATGATCAATAATGATCATTGGAGTGTATATAGGAAATCATACTAGTCTTGTTTCCTCAATTATCAAAATTAACTTCAATAAATTCAATAAATGCCTTGCTTCATCCATGTGATAGAATTGTAGGAAATCATACTAGTCTTGTTTCCTCAAATATTAAAATTAACTTCAATAAATTCAATAAATGCCTTGCTTCATTCATATGATAGAATTGTGTGCAAAATTGTTTTGAAAATCAACAAGACTATAAAATTTAAATTATTGACTTAATATTGGTAACATTCATGGTCACATCTTTGGCATGGTCTCTTATAGTTAATGCTTGGATTTTTTGTAGTTTAACTTTATTTTTTTATGTGTATTTACTTTTTTCTTTGAGCTTGTGTGGTTATTGACTCAACATTCATAATTGCATCCTTGGTACTAAACCTTTGTAGCATAACATGCTTCAAACCTTTGTAGCTTAATTTCAATTTTTGGTGCGTATTTAATTTTTTCTCCGAGTTTGTGTGGTCATTGATTCCACATTCATTATTGGATCCTTGGGATTGTCCCTTATAGTTAATGCTTGGAACCTTTTTAGCTTAACATTCTTGAAACCTTTGTAGCTTAACTTCGAGTTTTTGTGTGTATTTAATTTTTCTCTGAGCTTGTGTGGTCATTGAGTGCACTTCATGGAAATTCTCTATCTTGCAAACAAGGAGTGTAATTAAACCTTTTACACTCCCACTTAGTGATAAGTTAGATATTTCAAATGATTAGTGGTAGTCAATGGATATCCTTTTCGTTGGCGTGTTGAGTCAAGTTCATGCCACACCTTTCACATAGTATTCTTGAGAACTTGAAATGGCTCAGCACAGTCTTGCAATTGACCTATTGTAGCTTCCTTCCTCGAGCTTCCATTGTGCATACTCCAAGTTAGATAGTTGGGATCATTAGTGGTAGTTAGTTAATGTCATTTTTTCTTGTGCATTGAGTCGAGTTCATGTCACGCCTTTTGCACAGGCTCCCTTAGAATTTGACAGGGTTCAACACTCTTGCACATGACCTATTTTATCCTCCTCCTTCGAGCTTACCTTGCACATACTCCACCCAAAAGACCTCCTTGTGTGTTTCTTTTGTAGAGATGCTTCCATAGGACCTCATAGTGCACCTTCCATGGCCCTTTAGAAGGACATTATGGGAGGATTCCTCTCCCTTACTTTTTCATGGTTTAATTACATTTATTTTGCATAATGAAATTAGTGAACATGTAGGAAACAAATAGCCATTGACCTCACTAGTTATAATGTGTTAAGCAACTAATTTTTTATTTTAATTTTTCAAGGGACACACAAGAAACACTCTACCTTCTTGCTCTCTTTACTTTCATACACTAGTTTAAATAGGCTAAGTGGGCTCATATGAGAGAAATTGAGTAAATGCACCATGTACTTTTATTTCGCTATGGCATATACAAGACATGTGAGGCATGAAATCAAACCTTCTAAAACAAGCACAAATACAACAAGCTAGATTAACAAACCATTACTTTTTGACCCAACTTTGCCTTTCCTTGAGCTTAGGCTTGGATCATGAGTGGCTCAAGTAAGATCTTAAGTCATTCCTATCCTAATGGTTTGATAATTAGTTGGATCCGAAATAACAATTGACCTATTGAGGGGACTAGGTTGGAGGGAATCTAAAGAATAACATGTCATTGAAAACATCAATAGCGATACTCACTAAAACATTTGATCCACATTAGAAGATCATATTTTAAACCTTTTCCATATGATACTTTTTTAGTACTCAACTCAGAAATATCCTACAAGATGATGTTGGTGAAAAAATAACAAGATGGTAGGGTAGTAACATGTAGAAGAGAGTGCCTTGGGACATGATAGTGAGTTTTCATAGTAATGTCTTAATTATGAGAATCTATGCTTGAGGGAGGGCCTAGGTAATTGGTCTTAGGTGAAGGTGAAGAGTCAGGCAAATAGACTTATTAGTGTTAGTTAGTCAACCTTCTTTCACCTATGCTTCGAGTCAATTTTACACCACACCCCTTGTAATGTATAGGCCCACTTGAAACTTTGCAAGGCCAAACACACCCATGCACACGACCACTGGTGATCTCCTTCCTCAAGAGTTTCCCTTGCTTTGTCTCTAGTCATAGGCCTTGCTTGGGGATTTTTTTCACATAGGGGATTTTGTAGGAACTCATTGTGCACCTTCTTTAGGCCCTTTTATAGAAACTTTTGGGATCTAAGGATCTTTACTTGGTGTATGATTGCTCGAGGATATGGTTTACTATATTGATGGATGAACTTATTTGCCTTTGATTTGGACTTGAGTTTAGCACAACACATATTCACACTCATGTATTTTCCTTAGATGGTGGATTGTGAGAAAACCCATGACTTCTTGCAGTTGTTTGGAGTGCAAAGAATTGCATTGATCATTTAGTTTCTAGTGCTCTCCTTGGTTGTCCAATGGGTTACTAACAACATGACCAAATTCCTCATCCTTAATTTTTTTTTATGTATGTAACCCTGATATTAAATCTACCATTAACAAATTTTGGAGGTTACTTGACAAATTCAGCTTCTAAAGATCCCAATAATGAATATCAACATGCTATGTTATCTTGTCAACCACAAGTTGGTGTAGGTATGATTCACAACCTCTCTTTATTTCATCTTTGGTATTTGTTTTCTTTGCCAGTGTATGCATGTTACTTCAACATTGCTTGCATGCCTGATTGATTACTTGATTTAGATTTAGCCATTTGCCTACTTTTATTTTCCTTGTTGTTGATCTTTTACCTTTGGATTTCTTACGATAATTTTCTTGGTTTCTTGTTCCTTTCTCTTGTTTGGTTTAATTGTTGCTTACTTGTGTGTTTATCCTGTGTTTGTCTAACACGTACTTAACTATGCCTTCACTATCTATAGCATATTGCTTCTATTGGGAGAGTTTATTTTAGTACAAAAAATCTATCCTTTTCTTATATCCTAATTTATGATTTTTTGAAGTGTCTCCAACCTCGCATAGTGGTTTGTCTTGCTTTTCTTGTCTCTTGTTTAATTTAATTTTTTTGTCTCCTCTTATCTAGTTGGCTCTTGCTACCCTTCTCATATTTCTTTGAAAATACATCTTATATTTACAGAAAAATATTCACAAACAATAAAGCAAAAGGTGGAAGGGTATATACAATGGACATCATAACCTCTTCCACAATGGGATTTCTAATGGCCTTTCTTACCCTTCTCATATTAAGAAAATATTTGTGTGAGTACCACTGTCACTCGAGACCTTCATCGAACCTTACCATGTAGGAACAAGCAAGAGTGTTGTCTTTGATTACTTGGTTTAATGGGCATGCCATATCCATTTAATAGGGTCCGTTGCCTTGGCTTACCCTTGTTATTTGTGAGTGGGCCCACTCTGGGATCATTGTTCCTTTTTCTTTTTTTTCCTATCAAACCCTGTCCTTTTCCCTTTGGGTTGGCCTTTTCCTTTGTGGTCATTTCAACTCTTGATTTACTTTAAATTTTGTGAATCCATGAATTGGTCTATGTGATATCTCCCTTCCATAGGCTTTAGTTCTATTGTTTCAAGATTGTGTGTTTTTTCCCCATATAATATAGAGTTGATTTTCCTATTTCTCTAGGAACCATTTTGCAACCCATATGGCAAAGAGTGTCTTTTTCCAAAAATTATGGGATTTGTTTGTTGGCACATTTTCCTTTCCTTTTTTTTATAAATGATGCATTCTTCTCTTTAGTTTAGGGTTCCTTTTCCTTTGATCCTTATGTTATCGCACAGTTTGTAGTTAGGGTAAGAGATGGATGGAGGAAAGACAAATTGGCGTAACTGAGACTATCCTACAACTATCACCTCAATAGGATAACTCTTTCTATTAAGGGTGGTAGGCCTAGGGGAGACGTCCTCGGTGACCTGGGGTTTTGAGAAGGCAAAGGTTTGAAATTCTAAGTATAATATTCCCCCTCACAAGTCACCACTGATCAAAAAGTTCTGGATAATCAACCAATAAAGATAAGTAATAACCAAGAAAGTGTACCTGCCCGAGACAAAGCAACAAGGAAAATATATATGTGCAAGGTTACTTGCTGGTTAGTACTTCATATAATCAAAGACTTTCTGATAATAAACAATTGACCGATAATATTTATGAAGTACATCAATGATGCATAATGGAAATGATTACAATATGTCACTTCACAATTAGAAGCTTCACAATTTATCAATGGCAATTTATCATCAATGCAATAATACTAGAAGCAACGCTTCAGCCAATCACTCAATTGCTTTAAAGATAAATAAATGCTGCAATGTATATGTATAACACAAGTGGATATAGGTAGCAATAAGATTAGTAAATGTTAGTCTAAACTAGGGTTAGAAGGATTAGTAGTTGTTCAAGAATGTTTAGAAGTTGTATGTGATCAAGGTACTCTTAGATCAATGCATTATTATGGAAAATGGAGTCAAAATAGTTGCAAATGTTGAAGCGCCGAAATGATAATGATATGGCCAAAGACAAGAGGGTTAAATGTTGAGGTGTTGCTAAGGCAGGGCCTCAAGAATGAAACCCTAGGGGAGAAAGGCTCACTAAGGTGTAGAAACCCTATGCCTTAGTGCTTTCTCCTCCTTCTTTAGCTCATTAACAAGACAAAAACGACTAGCTTGAGTGATAAATGCTATGGCTAAGGATAAGAGAGTTTAATGATGAAGTGTTTCTAAGGAAAGGATTCATCAATCAAGTCGTAGGGAAAACAACTCACTAAGGTGTAGAAACCCTAGGCCTTAGTGCGTTTTCTCCTTCCTTGGCTCAAAGACAAGGATAAAACGACTAGGATAGAAGAGTAGGAATAGAGTGTTGTTATGGAAAGACTCTATCTAAATTCAACAAATCAAAATGGCTCTTAGCTTAACTTAGTAGGGACATGAAACAAGGACACCAACATGTGCTTGTCCCCTAGGGTTTAATCCAACAAATTATAATAACAAAATGCAAGTAAACAATACCATAACCATTCAATAAAGAAGTGTTTGCAGAAATTTACTTACATCCACCAAGCATTCATGTAGAAAAACCCTAGTTGTAAAACCTTCCACCAAGAAAAATGCCAAAATAGCCAAGAAAGAGACTCCTTCAACAAGTGCACATCAATTTTCAGCCAAAAACCCTAAAGTAGGGCGCAAATTTCAGACCTCACTATGTGTGAGTACCAAATAATATTGTTTTACATTAAATGTCATAAATTGAACCCTAATCAAGAAAAAGTAAGACGTCATGACCTTTCTAGGGTGATGTTGGCCCTTTTTAGGGCAACATAAGCCTCTTGAAGAGAAACGTTAGCCCTCCTTGGGCTTCTCCAAGCTGCCATATGTGCCATAACTACCATAACTGCCTCCCCAAAACGTCCACAATGTTGGATGATGTCATGGGCATCTTGGGTGACGTCATGGGCCTTCCAAGGCCAACGTTCCAATGGAGAGGGCACAACCAACCTAGGTAAGGCTCTGTCAGGGTGCCTCTGTGGAACCATCAATTTTCAGCCAAAAACCCTAAAGTAGGGCGCAAATTTTAGACCTCACTATGTGAGTGAAAGATGATGTTTAAAATGAGAGTTTTATCTCTCTACTTTTACAATACCAAGTCACCTTAATAAAATTTACGTCACCAAAAGGCCGACAAGGCCAAAATACCAAATAATATTGTTTTACATTAAATGTCATAAATTAAACCCTAATCAAGCAAAAGTAAAACATCATGACCTTTCTAGGGTGATGTTGGCCCTTTTTAGGGAAACATAAGCCTCCTGAAGCAAAAAATTAACCTTCCTTGGGCTTCTCCAAGCTGCCATACATGCCATAACTGCCATAAATGCCTCCCCAAAACGTCCACAATGTTGGATGATGTCATGGGCATACTGGGTGACATCATGGGCCTTCCAAGGCCAACGTTCCAATGGAGAGGGCACAACTCGCCTAGGTAAGGCTCTGTCAGGGTGCCTCTATGGAACATCCTACTCTTCTCCGATGCAAACCCCTATGTCCTATCTCTGCCCCCTGCTGGGGTCTTAGCATCCATTTAGTGGGCTCTTCAACCCCATGGAGGTCTGAACTAATCATCTCCCCATGTGTACCTATCCAATATGGTACCTGTTCGTTGGGTATGATCCTGCACATCAACAGATACGCCCTCCATGGGCTCATCAGTCATAGGGATCATAGCAATGTCAATCACATCCAATCATCAATTTTATTAAACATGTGCATAAAACCCCTTTTCCTTAGTCAAGTGCTCAAAGACATCATACAAATCTGCAATGCAAGTTTGGAGGAAGTGACAGGGCGTCCTATTGGGCTAGTGTCCACTGGAAAAGGGATGTTTCCGGAAGAGATCAAATCCAAGTCATGTAAATGGGTGATGTGGATAAGGGATGTGCTGACAAGGGGTGCAGTGATAGTAGGGAAATGCAAGGCTCTTCAACCCCATGGAGGTCTGAACTAATCATCTCCCCATGTGTACCTGTCCAATATGGTACCTGTTCGTCGGGTATGATCCTACACATCAACAGATACGCCCTCCATGGGCTCATCAGTCACAGGGATCATAGCAATGTCAATCAAATCCAATCATCAATTTTATTAAACATGTGCATAAAACCCCTTTTACCCAGTCAAGTGCTCAAAGACATTATACAAATCTGCAATGCAAGTTTGGAGGAAGTGACAGGGCGTCCTATTGGGCTAGTGTCCACTGGAAAAGGGATGTTTCCGGAAGAGATCAAATCCAAGTCATGTAAATGGGTGAGGTGGATAAGGGATGTGCTGACAAGGGGTGCAGTGATAGTAGGGAAATGCAAGGCTTACTTGTGGGTACCTTTGTAGAAAGTGAGTTGCACCTGTCCTGGGTGAAAATGTTTCGAAGCCCATTCATGCCTTTTATTCTTTATTCTTTATTGCTTTTTCTTCAAGAAGATAATCAGGGGACACTGCCCTGACGTGGTGACCAGTGGTGACAATGTTACCCACAAACACTTTCATGGAAATGTGAAGGTTGGCTCGTGATGAGACCCCCTTTCTCTTGGCCATGCAACCAAGAGCCACTATCCTGGCATGGTAACCAGCTGCTAGTAGTGTCATACCGCTAGATTCCCATGGACCTAATAGGTTGGCTCATGATGAGACCCCCTATCCTCTGACTAGGTCTTGTTTTATCATTTTTATGGGTTCCTCTCTTTCTTGCTGAAAATCCGTTTACCGCTTTCTCGGGGATCCCTGGGCGAAGCATCTCGAGGTTTTATTTCTTTAGGATTTTATCTTTTGCCAGCTACTTTTACCTTCTAGGCCTTTAGCCCCTTATTCCCACAAGGCAAGGTGCAACCCTTAAATGATTTTGGCCAACCCAATGCCCGGACTAATGTAATGGGATAGATGAGCGGGAAGTAAGATGAAAAGTGGTAAGTATGATGGGAGCGGATGATGACCTTTCAGAAATTCCCCCAGTGGAAACTCAAAACCTATGGGCACAGGATTATTAGGGCATCCTGTCATTCCCCCAGACATGGTCAAGTGGATAAGTGTAAGATCCAAGCACCCGTTAGAAACAAAAAGAACTAGATGCACATATTCAAAGGTTTTGAGGATCAAAGTGACACATACCATGATACTCGGACTCATTACTTCATGGAGAAAGAACCATCTCCGATATAGGACCAAACCGAGGTGATGGATGTTGCTGCTGCTGACAAAGTGGAGGTGCTGAAAGGAAGAAAATATGGGCCCTCCAGGGCCATGCTCAAGTCGATTTGGCTCTCAATACTCCATGTCTAGGACCTGTGGGCCTCGAGACATAATCTCCTTAGTTATCCCTAAAAGTGGGGGATAACATATGGCTCCAACTCGGGGACATGTGCTCACCGTAGAGCGCATGAGAACCTCAACATCTCTGGCATAACCTGTAACCTGCTTGATCTCAATAGCAACTATCAGTAATCATTTGGGGTGGTGATATCACCCCCAACTCATATATATAAAACTAAAAACAAACATATGTACAAGTGTGAAAGCAAACTAATCTAGCATGCAATGCAAACGGTATATACATTGAATGAAAATGCCTACCTACTTACCTGTACTTACCAGTGAAATCAGGTCCCCCTACCTTGATGGGGTTTGAGGAGGTGCCTGCTAACTGGTAATGGGCGTCTTTTTCCTTACAAAGTGGATAAGTAATAAGAGTCGTCAACTAATTTTCTTCCAACTTTGAAAGGTCCGAGCCAAAATTGAGTACTCCCTTTGAAATTAGTTGGCTTCCCTTTCTTGGTATCCCACATCCATACTACATTCCCTTCCTTGTACTCTTTGATTTTGAATTTGGTTGTTTCCTGAACAACCCTGGTGTATTGTGCTGAGGGAGGGGGGTGGGATTCTGCTGTAAAGACTTCCTACTGGGAAGGCTGAATCAATATGTCACTTTCTCCTATTTTAGTAACTTTACGGTCCCAACTTCCTTGTCTTTATATTTGTCTAGGAGTTGTTGATATTCTTCTTTCTTGGGTCATTGAATTTGATCGAAGTCTTCCTCTATTGAAAAAGGCATATCATTCAGAGAAAAATTAGGAAGACTTACCTTGATTTGCTCATGTGATTTGTCATTTTTTATGGGATCACTAGCTTCTTGCACATGGGTTGTAGTCATAGGTACATTTGGGAGATGACCTGTGGTTCCATATTTCAAAGGTATATTCACATAAGTGAGTTCCATCTCGAGGGTACCACCCAACATTGAGGCAAACTTCCTAGATAACAACATTCCCCACACATCTGGGACGTCTACTACCACTATATCAATGTGGACTACTTTCTCAGGATATTATTTGAGGCAAAATTCCACATTTTGGATTACCCCATGTGTGGGTATGGCTCTAGATTCAAAGCCACACACATTTTTGTAAGGTCTTGTGACCTTTAGGCCCAATTTTTGCATGACCTTGAGAGACATCATATAGGCACCGGCCCTTGAATCCAAGATGCAATTGTTGAGGCTCTTATTATTCATTATCAATTTCATGAAAAAGGGAGGATGCTCATCATATTGGACCCTAAAGTGATCAGCGTGTAACATATTAGGGGGGTCCATAGGTCCATTTGATCCTTTGAATAAATTGTTAAATCGTTCTTTAACAGATGGCACCTTAATGACTTCTCTCAGAGGGATATTTACGCACATCTTAGATAGTGCCCCCTCGAAGTCAAAGTTCAAGTCAACCCTCTCGGTTTTGGATGTCTTAGGAAGAAGAATTTCCAAGGGCGAAGGTTTTGTTTGAGTTACTGCAGGAATGGTAGAGATAGGTCGGTTTAGCTTCTTTCGTCTATACACCTGAAATTCTTGTTTCTTCAACTTCTCTTTTGATTCCTAGTCTAAGTTGTTTATCACTTCCATCCTTGCCTTCCTGGATGCTTCCTTTATGCCTTCTCGATGCTCTTCATGAGTGATGTTTAGGCAAACCTGGGGGCCTTCTATGACATGACCTACATTGTTCACTTGTTCATGGCCTCCATTGTTGTAAGGACACTCATGTTCCTAATGTGCTTCACTACACTGTGTTTTCGTCCTTATACACACCTGGGTTAACGTGGAAGAAAACGTCAATCCACTTGGTGTGTCCTTGGGGGAAAGTCTTGAGTCAAGGTGTTGTCACCTGATCCTCAACTCCTTCATCTAGGCCAACTTCTTGCGAAGCCAAGTGAGGTAGTCCCTATGACAATAAATCTAAGGCTTTGTAACTAAGAAAGTAAAAGCACTTAAGTCTAGGAGTTTATTTCTTGAAATAAAACTTGATCATTTAACACTTAGCATTCATCATCATCATAAAGTACTTTTCTCATAAAACATGCATAAATCAAAGGATACAATATCTGCAAGATTTAAAGCGTAAAAGTTAGACAAGATGCATACATGCAAATACTACTCACATGAGATAAATAGATATATACTTTTTAACTAGTTCCTTAAATGGAGTTGTGGGCAGTGTAGATACAAGATTTTATTAAGGTAAATTGATCTTCAGTTAGTGAAGAGTGTTTGGCCCCTTTGGAGGCTAGCTCTTTTCTTGGACTTGCTGAGAGTTTACCGAAACTTGAATGGTCTCACCAATAAACTCACTGAAAGTGTTGGATGTACAACACGGGTAGCCCATCTTACTTCGCAGGTCACTTTCAAGTGTTTTCCTCCCAATGAACTAACAACTTCAGAGATTGTCCTATTAAGCTAGCAAGGTTCAATTACTTGATAAATGCTTGAAAGAAATAAATCATACACCCTGCTTTGTAACTGAAGGAAATGCACAAACACTTGAAAATGGAAAGATACAGATTTGCAACACTTAGATTTAAGTACCTTGCTTTGTAGTTTAAATAAATATTACAAGATACTTTTAGTAATTTAAACACGGTTGCAAGATTATTGAAAAAGACAGAGACTTGAAGCAAAACTAACTAAGCATGCATGATAGATTTAAAATTTAGTTAACATGTATGAAATTAAGAGTGTTTATTGTGTGTTCGATGTACTTGAATTGTGTGTTTGATTAATATATTTAAGCATGCATCAATCACAAGAAAAAGAGAAACCAAACCAAAGACACAAATCCCCCTAACGGGGATGGAGAAATTGGGCACAAAGGGCCCGCTTTTATTGCACTATTACAACAAAGAACCAATGTTCTATTTAAGCTTTTATCTCTTTATAAATAAAAGTATCATTATAACTGGATCATTTAAAGAAATACAAACAAGAGGTAGAAGAAAGGAAAACTTCGTTTGACGAAGTTAAAACCCCCCAGGGTCCCCCGGGAGCCTTGATTTTGCCCAAAAACTGGAAGAATATCCTCTTGTACCTGTTATTTCTGCAAGAAAACAACAAACAAATGAAGTTAGAAAATGATGAAAATAAGTTCTAAACAATAAAAAATATATATATCAAATTTTTGGAAATTTTTTAAGGCAAAACTGGAAATTTTTGGGACTTTTTAAACACTTTTAACAAACCTAACCTAGGCTCTTCTAGTGGCTTTTGTTTTCTGTTTTAAAACATAAAACAAAGGACATATAGATATCTTATATTTATATTAAAACAAACAATAACTTTATCTAAGTTCTAGGTGAAAATAGACCAAAATTTGCTTAAAATTTACTAGATCTACTCTTTGAAATTAACAAATTATAACTTAGATCTAGAAAGTAAATGCATGCAGCCTTTAGATATTATAAATAAACTTTAGATCTATTCTAAGCATCATGAAACCAAATAAAAATGATAGGGGAAAGAAGTTATCAATTTTCGGAGTTTCTATTTGAGCCTAGAACTTTTGGGCTATGGGGTTCTCCTTGATGTGAAGAAGAGGGTGAATGCCTTCTTTAAAAACTTCATGGATAGAAAAGAGTAAGCAACGGAGCTCCTTTGCCTCTCCAAGAGAATGATCCTTCATGCAACACTGATACCTGCAAATTCCTGTACTTGTTGTTTTTCTACACATAAAACTTCAAGAGCATATTAGTTTGAACATAATCACACATGCAATGAAAATTTTAGCATAGATTAACAAGTAAATTAGATAGTAAACAAACTAAGAAACTTAATTCATCTAGATAGTAATATCCCTATGATGAGCCCAGTAGAAAAGACAAAATGCATAAAATCAATGTAACATCACCTCATGTATATCCAACATTCATCCACACATTTGAGTCCACACACCAAAGACATTTCCAAAGTCTTTATTATTCCAAAAATGATTCAGCAATGATACAATAGTTGCCCAAAAAAGAACTAGTTTGAGGAGAGGTCGACCTTGCTTATATAGCAATTGGGATGACAATTCCAAAGTATAGATGCGCTAGGGTTAGGGTCTGGGTTTTAGAAATGCATGGGTGATGAGGGAGTGGTGCACTAGTGAATGGGTAGATGTGTGGGAGATGACGGGAGTGAATGTGGAGTGGAGTAGGGTGAAGGGGAGTGATGTGGAGTGGAGGGCGAGTGATGTGAGGTGAGAGTGGGAGTGAGTGTGAGTGGAGGGGTAGTTTAGGGAATGCGTGGGCCATTGGGATGTGCACCCATGCTCTAGGATGCGCCACATAGGAATGTGGGGTGGAGTTCCCACATTGGGATCTCCCCCAAGTCCACATCACTCAAACAAGTCGACCTCATCCTTAGCTAACTCGCCTTAGGCATCCAGTCAACTGGGGATAGGAGAAAAACGTGTTTCAAACATGTTCCCCAATTCTCCTAAAATTTAGGAAATTAATTTAATTACCCCTTCTCCGTAATTTTTCGAGTAATTTTGACTTTTTAGTGATAATAATCACTTTTTTGTCTCGAAAGATGGAAAATAGGGGTTTACATGATATTCTAGACTGGAAAACGACTATAAATATGGCATCTGACAATGTTTGATGCCATATTTTTACAATTTATTGACTCATAATTAATAAATTCCATTTTTGCAGGAATCTAATTAATTCACTAAAAACTTAAAAAAAACCTATCAAACCTAGCCGCAATTTCCAAATGACTCAATCAATATGTCCTAGTATGAGCTCATATACATTTAGACACTAGACATTGGACTTAGTATGCCAAAACAATCAAACTAGGCCAACCTTGTCATCAGAGCTTCAAAAGTTAGAACAACACCAATGGTATGCAGATATCATCTACTTTCTCTCAAACCTTACTTGCCCAAGTCATTTGATTGGTCACAAGAGGAGGGATTTAAGGTTCAAAGCAACAAAGTATTGTATCATTCAAGACGGCTTGGGGTGGAAGAACCCCGATGGAGTGATACTCAGGTGTTTTGATGAGCTAGAGTCCAAGAGACTTTTGGTTGACTTCCATTCAGGATTTTGTGGTGGACATTTTGCGGCTAAAACTACCTCCCACAAAATCCTCAAAGCAGGTTATTATTGGTCGACCATTTTCTCAGATGTACACAAAATGGTAAGGGGTTGTCAGCAGTGTTAGCTATTATCAGGGAAGCAAAAGCTAGCAGCCTTGCCTCTTCAGCCTGTGGTTGTCGAAGCTCCTTTTTAGCAATGGGGGATTGATTTTATAGGTCAGTTCAAAGAAAATTCAAGTAATGGTTATACTTGTATAATAACAGCCACTGACTATTTCACTAAGTGGGTAGAAGCAATACCCACTAAGCATGCAACTGACAAATTGGTCATGGATTTGCTTGAAGGCAGGATAATCACTCGGTTCGGTGTGCCCGCCAAGATTACAATAGATAATTCCAAGGCCTTCAGTTCTACAGATTTATCTTCTTTCTGTTTAAGTATGGCATTGTGTTGTCCCACTCTTCAAACTATTATCCCCAAGGTAATGGTCTTGCTGAATCCAACAATAAGAACTTGATGAATATTCTCAAGAAAATGGTAGGGGATAATAAGAGTTCATGGGACAACAAAATAAAGTTTTCATTATGGGCAGACAAAATAACCAAAAAGAGTTCCATCGGTAAAATCCCCTTCGAGCTTGTCTACGGCCTTGATGCTATTTTGCCAGTTCACCTAAATCTTCCAGTGTATCAGTTTGTGGATCTTGCGCCACCTGTCCCTCTTGACGATGGACAGTTCCTAGTCGCTTTGGGACTTCGAAACTTTGGTAATCCGATCTACCCTGCGCTTCAAGAAACTTAAAGCTCATGTGCCTTGCCCAGATCCAACGATCTGGAACGCTCTCTGCTCCCTCCTAGAAGGATCTTAGTCGGTGGTTCAGAACCTTCATAATCTTCCTTCCTTTGAAGAATTTTCCCGCTATCTCTCCTGAGCTTTCTCGTCTTCTTCTCTCTTGACTTATTAAAGAGTCACTTCGACACTTAGTCGAGTTTCGGATCTGCGCACTCCTTGCAACATGTTCTTACGCAAGGATTGAGTTCTTGCGGACGACTGTGCACCCCTTGTAGCAGTCACTTTGCACTCCTTGCAAAGGGAAAGTTTCGCACTATCTCTTCTGAGCTTCAGAATCGAAACAGATTATGTCAACGCACTCCTTGCGGACGGTGTGCACACCTTGCACAGACTCAATCGAAGGGAAACAACTGAACTTTATGCAATCATCTCACAATTTCATATATTCGTAACACAATTCATTCATTCATGAAAACAAAAATAATAGGGAATTGCAAACTAGAACAACACCATACATTGGATCAATTTTCCTCTGTTATATTCATTCAAAAGTAAATGGATACAACTATGACCAAAACAATTTTCCTCTGTTATTGCCCATTTTCCTTCTTTCCTGACTTCTTTTACCTTTTGAACTTCCTTCCTTAATTCAACTTGGTCTTCGGGAATGAGGTCTTCATTTACAAATATTCCCAACCCTTTTAAGCTTGGAGATTTACTGAGTATACTATATTTATAGCAAATATTCCCGACCCTTTTAAGCTTGGAGATTTATGCTATATTTATAGTGATTACAAGATCAACCTATCTTTGTGATCAATTATTTTTCCTAGCCTCTTTGCTTCTATGAGGTAAGTTGTATCAATTTTTGATTTATTATTTAATTCTTCTTTTACTATTGCTAGTGTATCCTCCCCTTCTTGTTATTTTATACCAAAAAATATGAGGTTCAAGGCTATTTTGTTATGGTCATGGTCTAGTTAGATTAGCTTAGTCATTTCCTTTTTGATGGGTTTGATATCCAATTTGTTTTCCATATTACTGAGGATCAAATTGTTGGTTAGTTTTTCTTCTAGGTCTTTAATCCTATCATTTTCTGCAATTAGCTCTTGAACCCTAAGAATATATCCTCTATTTTCATTTTAATGGTATATTTGAAAAGTCTTACTTCTCTTTCTTCACTCATTTTTTCTAATAATTCTAATTTTATTTGGCTTTTGACATCTCTCTCTTCTCTCATTTCTTGTATTGATTCCATATAATCTTAAAGGATATCTAGGGTGATTTTGGGGGCCACACAGATTATTCTCTTAAACAAAGGTAAAAACCAAAGAAAATTATTATTCTCATTCAGAAATAAAACATCTCCTTATAAAAAATAAAACTATATATTAAATTACATTTATAATAATATAAACTATCATTATAAATTATATCTATTGGAACTGGGTATAATAAATGATTTTTTAACTACAAATCTTGATCTTATAGCTAACAATTGAAAATACTAGCATATTATTTGTAGTTCTCCCAAATCAATAAATAAGATTTTATGTTCATAACTTTTTTGAATTTTTGAATGAATACTTTTCTTTGTTTACTTTCACATTTATTTAATATGATTAATAATTTATTGTCATTACCACTTATTTTCCACTTATTTTTGAATGATTACCTTTCCTTGTTTATTTATTTTACATTTATTTAATATTTAATATGATTAATAATTTGCTGTCATTACCGCTCATTACTCATTGCCAAATTTACTTAATTAACCAGAATTGATATGTATAAAATATCTCATTGTCACGTTCTGATACTTCATAGAGATTAATTCTATGAATACAAGTGTCCACTGATAGATGCCACATTTGGCCTGAAACATTAAGCTCAATGCACAACGACGTTTCAAATTTCATTATGAAAGTAAAGCGTGTCGACTTATGGATGCCATTGGCTTGCGTTTCAATTAATGCAGTCGTGCTAAAGATTGCGTTACTATTCTTTCCCAAGATTCTGTTGGAGGTTTTCAATTGCTACACGATGGTGAATGGAAGGTTGTACGACCATTTCCCAACTCCTACATAGTAAAAATCGGTAATAGCATAGAGGAACTCATTACTAACCTTTGTTTCCCCTCTTGCTTAATATACCGATGAATTTATAATGGTATCTGGCCTGATATGATATATTTAGATTCTGAGCCATGGAAGATACAACATCTAGGTGCATGGAGCAATGGTGAACTCAGAGAAATTTAATAATTTGGTGGCGACTTTGATAAGCATGCCTTCCGAAGAAAAAAATTTAATATATTTGTATCTGGAGCTATGAAATAATGGACGACACATTTGAAATTGGATAGCTGAAATAATTTTGTATCAAAGAAAATATTCCAGAATTTGACTATACAAAGAAATCCATGAAATGCCAAGATAGCTAAATGTTCCTGAGTGAGACTATACACGGAACTGCAAGAAATGCCAAATAGCTAAATGTTCCAGAATTTGATCATACAAAGAACTCCAAGAAATGCCAAGATAGCGTTATCCATTGTTGTTTTACGTCAACCTCAAACGCCATAGGAATCTTAAAATCTTGGAGAATAAACTTACATTGAAAGCAGAAAGAAAGAAAGAATTCAACAAGATTCAGAGTAGAAAGCAGAAAGAAAGAACACGGTGCATAACAATATACATAAATGCGTTTCAAATGACTAGATCATCGGCAGTTAACACAGTAATATTCTCCAGCAATTGCATCGATGGCAGTTGCAATCTTCGGAATTCACCTGCTTCTTGTTGAATTTAATGAAATGAAGGAATGATCTCAAGACCCTAGCGGGATGAATGCCTGAATGATGTCAACGGAGAGGGAATCGGAGGAACCGGATGACGAACACTACGGAAGCAGCCGTGAGAGCGACGGGGAACTCCTTGCAGAGGCACGGAGCGTCGGAGTGACTGCCGGAACCGCGGGGCAGCACCGATCCTGTGGTCGAGTTGCCATCGGGCACCGGCGTCAGGGCTTCGACGGAGTCGGGCGCAGGGACGGCGTCGCCAAGGGGCCTGGGCGTGTCTAGGTCGACACCGTAGCGCGTGAAGTTGAGGAGGTCGGCAACGCCGTGGACAGCGAAGGTGCCGTCATAGAAGATATCGGGATGCGTCACGAGGGTGTCGTCGACGGTGTAGTTGGGCTGCCTGTTGCTCGTCACCACGATGGTCTGGTTGGCCAGCAGCGTGGGCAGCCGCATACCGACGTCCAAACGCTGGAGATCGTAGGAGGAGAGCTGCTGCGGGATGATGTGGTACTGCAGGATCGACGACGTGAACTCCGTCTGCACCGGTAGCCTCGACAGGGCGTCATCGCTGGGGACGAAGAACGTGGCCTTTGTGGGCAGGACGGCGGGATCCATGGCTAATAGAACGTTTGCCCAGCCGCCAAAGTCTCCGGCTCCGATCATTGTTTCGATCACGTTCTCCATCCGGTCGTTTCTGGCGGTGAAATTGGCTGCTGGATTTCGTGTGGCTGCCGCGCAACCAGGAATATTGCTCGTCGCCCAGATGACTACGTACAGCCAAAGAACGGCCTGAAGATGTGATTTCTCTCGCTCTGCTGCGTTCCTCTGATTGCCCATGGCTATCTTTTTTATTAAAGCCGCCCGCCAACTTTCAAATCTACATACAGCCATGAAAGAACCGTCAGATCGAAAGATCGAAACCCATACAAAGCTTTTATAGAAATCTGAAGAAAGATCAAACATACCTCAAGCTTGATTCCTCGTGGTGATTTGTGGTAAATGGCGGAGAGCTCAGAGCACTGCGATCGTTCGTTCTTTGGGAAGCATAAAATCGGAGATAGAATGAATGACGGCGAGAGCCCGTAGTCAGCATTTTAAGGATGTAAGATCCAACGTGTCCTCGTGATATTGGTAATAAAGCTGCTATTGAACGGCTTCTTTAAATTTAAAATTTCGTTTGCGAATATTTCTCGAATGTTCTTAGGACAAGACGTTTCGTTATTGTTTGTTAGAATTTTTTCAACGGATACTACTCTCTAGCAATTGTTGTAGGCGTCATGTATCATGAGTTTTGTGTATATTATCATAGCAGCTAAATAAACAGTTGAGCTTCATTTATCTGGTGTTAATATTTTAATTTCTGTTAATATTTTAATAGAAATCATATGGATGTACTAATTTTTTAACAATATTAAGTAATAGATTTTTAATAAATTATTAATTATTTAATATATTAATTCAATAATACAATAATTAATAATATATTAATATATATTATTACATTATTAATTAATTAATATATTATTATTATAAATAATACATTATTATTATAAAGGTATTAATATATTAATTGTTGTTCCCATGGCATGTCGGCCGTCAACTAGCAACAACCACATTAAGTAAAAAGTGGTTGATATACGCCGATCGGCGCCATTTTTCATTTTTTTTAAATTAATGGCGCCGATCGGCGTATATCAACCACTTTTTACTTAATGTGATTGTTGCTAGTTGACCGCAGACATTGCATGGCCACAACCATAAACACAAATATATGTAATAGTTTTATTAATAAATTATTCAAAAGAATTAGATAATAATCAATTAATAATAAGAATTTAATAATAATCAATTAATAATTATTAAATAATAACAAATTATTATTTAACTAATAAAAATTAATTAATTAGAAATTAGAAATTAGAAATTAATATTTATTAATTAATAAAAATTAATTGATTAATTATCAATTGATTATCAATAATAAAATAAATATTAAATAACAATTATTTATAAAATAAAAAATAATATAGCATAAATAAAATAAATACATTATTAAAATAATATATTAATAATCCAAAAATTAATTTATAGATTATAAATAAATTTAACAACAATAAAATAATAAATAACAAAGATATTAATAAACTTAATAATAATAATAAAGCATTACATGTATTTAGTATAATAAAATAAAGCATTATCATGTATTTATATATTTATTATAATAAAGCATTACATGTATTACAATAATAATAAAATTTAAATAAAGTAATAACACATTTATAATACATTAATGTATTATATTATTATATTAAAGTATTGATACAATAAAACATTATCTATATATTAATTAAATACATATTTGTATAATATATAAATAATGTTTTATTGTATCAATAGTTTAATATAATAATATAATACTATATTAATAAATACATATTAATGATATATAAATTAATATATAATATAGTAAATAGAAGTATTAAAAAATTAATGTAATTTATAAATTAAAATATTAAAACATTAATGAGTAACTTATTTTATGGATGTAATGTATTGATTGATTAATAATAATGTAAAGTACATGATTGAATTAATGTAATGTATAAATTAAATTATCTATACATTAATGTATAATAGAATGTATTAATAAAATTAATA
>CBVK0100228261.1:0-25483 GCA_900067695.1 Picea abies | reverse complement strand
GATCGGTCTCGGCATTCCTGCTGAACCGCTCTTCCGATCTCACATCATCACTGCATAAGAGGGTATATCAACAATGTGGTCATTTCCATCTTCATAGGCACTTCTAGGTCTCATGGACCATCCCGGGAGAGAGGAAGAGGATCACACATCAACACATCTTGGTATTTCACCAAGATCTAACCAGGTTGCCCCAAAACACATCTGGGGGTCCTAGAGGCTAGAACACATCTAGGGTCTTATCCACCAAGATACAAGACCAATGATCAACCCATGCATTAAGCAAGGGTTCCTTGGAACACATCCAGGGGCCCTAGAACACATCTAGGGACTTACATCAACCACCAAGGAACACATCCAAGGATCAATCCAAGCACCGGGCAAGGATTCCCTGGAACACATCCAAGGGCCCTAGAACACATCTAGGGATTTACTGCTTGGTCTAAGACCAAGAACCCCAATCATATACTGGGGGCCCTCACTAGGGTCTTTTGCCATGAATTTCACTGCTTGGTCTCATACCAAGAAACCCCAGGAGTGTGCTGGGGGCCCTAGCCCTCAGCTAGGGTCTTATGCCATCCTCCAGGAGAATGGCTCTTGCAACTGCACTAATTTCAACACAAGAGAAATCGCCCAGATCCACCAAGAATATCCTTCCCCAAGTGGGGCTCACTCCCCAAGAGAACCAGAGACCAGAAATAGCGAAACTGCTGCAACTGCTAATGTAGTTGCCTAATGCGCACTCCAGAAGGAGAACTGTTTGTATGTACAAATGAACTGACCCAGACTTGTATTTATACTAATATGGGCGCCTGTTTGGGGCCGACTTCTTATTCTGGGTCTTCAAATTTACTTTATTCTTTTCTATGGGTCGACTTCTCTTCTTGGAAATTATATTTCCACTTTATTATTATATCCTGTGGGTCGACTTCTCTTCTATGGTCTTCTATTTCACTTTATTCTTTTCCGGGGTGTTCTTCAACTGTTCAATGGTCTTCCTTTGACTTCTTGGAATCTTCTTCTTCTCTAAGAAAAGTTGTCCAGGAGGGAATACCTCCCACAGCTACCAAAACATCAACACTCTAGTGGTGGTTGTGCATTCTCTTCATATTTTTCTTGAACAAATCCCTCTTTTCAAAGCTCTTGGAAAATTACTAGTGGAGTATCTTCCCTTGAATCATCTTGAAGTTTTGTAAGGCACTAGGAGGATCTTCTAAGGTTTGTAGTGGATAATCCTAGATATCACCCCACATCTACTTGCATTCCCTCAAAGGAGTTCTTAATTAACCCCATATGCCCCAAACAATAATAGTAGGCACCAATCTTCTCCCTTTAGTCAATCATAAAACCTAAAAGTCAACTTATATTTTTATGTTTTAGGGTTAAATTAGGATTTTATAACAATTTAAATACATTTTCAGCCATAAAAGGCTAGGCGTCTTGGTAAATATGCCTATATTTGACCTAAAATTCATCTTATTACCATAATTTTTCTTGCTGATTTTGTTTACAACCCTACTAGGGCTAGACGTCTTGATTTTTTGGGCTATTACATGCATTTTAAATTTCAGAATTAACTAGTTAAATAAACCCTAGTTTTAATTCATTGTTTTAGCCCTACTTTTTATCTATTTGTAGCTTGTTTGAAGGGCTAAGGCTTACAACTATTGTAACTTGTCTTATTGCTACAATTTCTTATCTTTCATGGATGTTTCATAATATCAATAGTATTTTACTTCATTTGTAGTGTTTGGGGATCACTTTGCGCTAAATATTTTCTTGATAAACCTTCTAAATAGCTCTAGATCTACATCCACTCAAATCTAGAATTTACCTTCAACAACCACCTAATCCTTAACTTGCTAAACATACCTAGTTGGTGGTAGTATTGGGAAGCTACTAGGGAAGCGAGTCCATTGGAGGAACGAAGTCCGTGTTCCTTACAGATTTTGAAGATGTTGTGTTTGTAGGGTGAAACAAGCATCATTTTGAAGGCATTGAAGATTCACCTTGGCGACTCCACACATATGCTTAGTATAAGGTGTCGTCCTATTTTCAAATTTTGTATAAAGTTGCATGTTTTCAAATGACAGAATCATGGCACCATGGGATTTTCATGAACTTTATCCTCTTGATATTAAGAAAATTCCAGGATACCCATTTGAGGTCCCTTCAAAATGGGAGAAGAATTTTTCAAAGATTGATTGTTTTCTTTTGGCTATCCAACACATCTCATCATTTTTGAAATATGTGTCAAAGCTCAATGCAATACATGAGGACATATGGATAAAACTATTTGTATTTTCTTTTGAAGGAGATCCAAAGAGGTGGATCAAGTATTGTAGTGGCCTAGGTAAAATTTCTTCCTTTGCAGGTTTGATCCTTCTCTTCCTCAAATGCTGGGATCCCTATTATGATGAAGAAAAGTATGAAAAGATTCTTGAATACTTTATGGTAGTCTTTCATAAGGATAAAGAGCAAGAAGGAGAAGTTCCTTGTGACCCAATCAAAGATCAAGCACATGAGGAACATGTTGATGAAGATCACATTAAAGATCATGAGCTTGTTGATGAAGAGCTTTATCATTCCATACATGAAGATTTTGATGAGGACTTTGAAGATCAAACACTCTAGGTTCCCATTGAAGGCCTACATCATGAAAAGCATGAAGATAATGGAAGTTATCAAACATTTGAAGAAGAACAAGAGCCACCTCTTGAGTCCATTGAAAAGGATGTCTTTGATGAAGACTTAGGTGGTGAGAGCATTCAAGATTCCATCTCTCCTCCTTATGAAGACAAGGGTTTGGTGAGTTGTGCTCCTTTTCAAGTTTTTGAATTTTATGATGCATCCTTTGATGATTTTCAAAATGAAGAATTTGTAAAGAAACCTTTGGATTTGGTCAATTTCTCATTTGAGGAAGAACATGATGGGTATGAGATTGAAAATATTAATGATCTTCTAGATATTGAAAGGCATAAATGGGATATAAGTTGTTTTCATTTTGAAAGAGATACTATTTATGATATTGATGATGATTCTAGAGTCAAGATTGCAGAATTTTTGCCTTTGAAATAACCATCTTTAGCAAATGCATTTTCAAAAAATTGTATGATTAATTTCCAGCCATGTTTTCTTATGGATCACTTGGAAATTTTCAGATTGGAGAACATGTTGTTGGTGATGAAAATGCAGAGTTTTCTTTGGGTAATTTACAACCATGTTTGACGAAGGATGATGGTGTTTTATTTCGTTCTATGGGGCATATGTATTGACAGTGAATATTCATAAATTTGCCAGCCACATTGTCTCATAGATGGGACATAAATTTTGCAGTCAAAAGGGTGTGATTTCAGTAGTGAAAGTGCAGACAATTTTCAGCCATTATTTCCTCTAAATTTTGAAGAATATGTGCATGAAAAATCAACATTTAAGGACCCTTTTATAGTTGTAAATTGCATGAGGTTTACAGGCTTTCCTAGTAGAAATTTCCAGCCATCTTTTTCTCAATATGTCATTGAAGATCCAACTGGGAAGTATGTTTTGGGTGCTGAAATATCTATGGAGAAAAAGTATTTTCAATTTGTGGCTTGTAAGAATTAGTTAGTTGATTTAGTCACGCATTCTTAGTTAGTTGCATTTGATTTGATTAAGTGTTGGAGATGATATGTCAGTTGAGGATGAAATGTTTATTAGAGATATAAGGCTTACTATGTAATAAAGTCATTTTATGACTTTAGAATATGTTAATATTCACTCTGTGTAAAGAAATCTATCCCACATTCATAAGTGGAAATGATTGATGATTTGCTTAATGAACAATGATATATAAGGAGGTAAAGTCCTTTGTAATAGGTGCACCGGTTATTCATTGATAATATCATATGGTGTTATTGCGAGTATCTTTCTTTGAGCTTAGTTATGTCACTCAACCCTATCTACGGTTTCCTCCTTTAGTGATCTAGCTCATTTTGTAATATGGTATCAGAGCAGGATGATCAGAGGCTGAAGCTTGAAAATCATGGGTCGATTTAGAAGAGCCGCCATTTAGAGATATCTGCCGTCAAGAAGATAAGCCACCCATAGTTTTTCTTTTGGAGTTGTTGAATTAAGGAGTCGCCATCTTTTATTATCTCAACATAGACGACGCCCCGAAGATTCCCCAATCGAGCTTGTAAACGACCAACCAGATAAAAAACAGGTGGACAAATATCATGTAGGATGATATGAAAGCGTTGGGAATGACGATGCTCTAAGCTTGCAGGAACTTCTGGATCGGAAAATTGGCGGGATGCGAGAATATTTGCGGAATTAGGTCGTAGACAAATATAGCAGTTACAGAAGCTATTTTCTATGACTCTCCCAAGAGAAGTAGTATGGGCTTGGAGAAGACGTAGATGAGTGTGACAAGTATGCCTGCCACTGTGAGGTTGATGGTGTATTGCTGTAGGTAAATGTCGAGCATATCATAGTTCTTAGCTTTGTAGGCCTGCCCGCATAGGGTTTCCATTGCGCTTTCCATTCCCAACTTCTCGAAAACGAAGAAGATTTTTTTTTTTTTTTTTTTTTTTTTTTTTTTTTTTTTCAGAATTAAGATCACAATTCCATTTAAAATTTGATTAATTATCTGCCGACATACTGGATTTAGTGGTTCAGTTTACATAGATGTAGTGATCTGAATCTGGAATGAATGAGATCTAACTAAGGAATAGAAGAGCCGTGGATTTGCATCCAAAGAGAGCGCTTTAGACTAAAGGTCTTAGTGCGCGTCAAGCTTTGAGTTCCTTGGCGAACATGTTTAGGGTTTGATCGTCAAAGCACATCCAAGGGAAGGATTGAGGCCTGACAACTGCCTTGAAAAATTCATTGTTCGCCTAAAGCATAAGCATAGGATCAGGGGTATTATGATGTTGACAAGTTGCAAGAAGATGGGCCACACAACCCGTGCTGTTGAATTTATCAAATGAGATGTAGTCATCGCAGAAGAATCATCAGATGTTGATAGTGGTGAAGAATCTATTGAAGAAAAGGGATTTTATGCATTTTAGGAAGCTCGCTCTTTGAAGACAGGAAAGGATCAACTAACAACTCAAAATAGATTGTTGCCTAGTTAGTTCAGAAGCTGTGGATCTAGGGAAATATCCCTCATTAGTTGGAGAGACATGCACGTGGATTGTAGTCTACTAGTGATGTTACACGACATGCATGTGGATTGCTAATTGACTTTGGGAGATTCGTGATTCAGGAGTTCGGGGAGGTGGAATCTGGGAACTCGAGAATTCAACTCGACAACTACACTGTTACGATGATTATGAGGCAACTTGATGGAGCTCAAACTGGGTCGGGAACCGTGTTCAAAGAAGAAACTTCTAAAGGATGTTACT
This sequence comes from Picea abies, assembly GCA_900067695.1. NCBI lineage: Eukaryota > Viridiplantae > Streptophyta > Pinopsida > Pinales > Pinaceae > Picea > Picea abies. Next base: position 20,102 of record CBVK0100228261.1, on the reverse strand, counting down.
GATGTTTACTGTTCAGTTTATATGTTTTACATTCAGTAGATGTATTTGATTTCAGTTTGTTTCAGCATTGTACGCCTTATGGGGTGGTATTAGAGATAAAAGGCTTACTATGTAATAAAGTCGCTTTATGACTTTAGAATATGTTAATGTTCATTTTTTGTGTAAAGCAATCTATCCCACATTCATAAGTGGAAATGATTTGCTTAATGAACAATGATATATAAGGAGGTAAACTCCTTTGTAATAGGTGCACCAATTATTCATTGATAATATCATGTGGTGTTATTGTGAGTATCTTTTTTTGAGCTTAGTTATGTGACTCAACGGTCAACCCTATCTAGGGTTGCCCCCTTTAGTGATATAGCTCATTTTGTAATAACATTGCACTTCTTCAAGGGAACATTTGACTTTTTGAGCCCCTACACACTACTTTGGAGTGAGCTGTCCACTCTTGGAGATCATTTATGCCCTTATCATGCATTTGTGAGGGACGATTTTCCATTAGAACACTTTATTTGACTTTGGGAGCATCATTGGGGGTCTTGTTGACCTATCCACTGTTGTATCATGGATTATTTATGTATTGTGGCCTTATCTCTAGGGTTTGTAAAGAGATAAAGACATTTTATTTTCTTAGGAATTTTGTTAGGAAAATATTTTTATTTTAATGAGAAGGGTGTTAGATCTCTCATATAAATAAGAGAAGCACTTCTCATTTGTATCATTGCTACTTGTGGAGAACTACTACTATTTGTCTATTATTTTCCTTCTCTAAAATCACTATGGATGAATAATTAGAGCGACTTCTTGTGGATTGCTTTGCCTCTTTATGGATGCTCATTGATATGGTTTTGAAGATTGAAAGATTTTTTGAGTAAGTGTTCTCACTTTATCTTGTGTATTTTGTTTATGAATAATTATAAGTGTAATTGTGCTTCTCTTGTGGTGGTTGTGCATTCTCTTCATATTTTTCTTGAAGAAATCCCTCTTTTCAAAGTTGTTGGAAGATTACTAATGGAGTATCTTCCCTTGAATCATCTTGAAGTTTTATAAGGCACTAGGAGGATCTTGTAGGGTTTGTAGTGGATAACCTTACATGTCACCCTAGATCTACTCACTTCCCCTCAAAGGAGTCCTTAATTAATCCCATATGCCCAAAAAAATAATAGTAAGCACTAGTCTTCTCCCTTTAGTCAATCATAAAACCTAAAATTCAACTTTTATTTTTATGTTTTAGGGTTAAGTGACGGTTTTATAACAATTTACATACATTTTCGGCCATAAAAGGCTAGGCATCCTGGTAATTGTGCCTATATTTAACCTAAATTTCATCTTATTACCATAATTTGTCTTGCTGATTTTATTTACAGCCCCCTACTAGGGCTAGACGTCTTGATTTTTTGGGTTACATGCATTTTAAATTTCAGATTTAACTAGTTAAATATACCCTAGTTTTAACTCATTGTTTTAGCCCTACTTTTTATCTATTTGTAGCTTGCTTAAAGGGATAAGCCTTATAACTGTTGTTACTTGTCTTATTGTTGCAATTTCATATCTTTCGTGCATGTTTCACAACAACATTAGTATTTTTCTTGATTTGTAGTGTTTGGGGATCACTTTGCACTAAATATTGACTTGATAAACATTCTAAACAACCCTAGATCTATATCCACTCAAATCTAGAATTTACCTTCAACAACCACCTAATCCTTATCTTGCTAAACATACCTAGTTGGTGGTAGTATTGGTTAGCGACATAGGAGGCCTTAGACTTGATTGTGTCGTGCCTTAGGAGTCCTTGAAGCTACTAGGAGAGCCTCCCTTGTGTTGGATTTATCCTTTAGTAAAACGAGGGAAGTTGTTGCCTAGGTGACAATGGTAACATCTTCTACTGTTCCACTCATTTTGTTCCTTGTGAAGACTTTGCATTGGGCTGCAATATTGTTTGATCACAATCCTATTCTTGACCTTCCTCTATTTTCAGTGTTTCTGTTGGCTATAAGAAAGGGTGCAAGCAAAGGAGACTTGGATTTTTGAACAAGCACTTGTGCTATTGTACTGGTTGAATTTCCCACATTCACTTGCATAGTTGAAGTTCAAGTGGTGTAAGGAGATTGTAAGAGTCTTCGTGATTATTTCTATCCTTCAAGATCCTTGAGTGTTAATTTTCCTAAACCCAACACCAAGCAATTAATTTCGAATAAATCACTTATCGAATAAAAGCACAATTGAGTTAATAACGAATTACAACGGAAGCATAAATACTAAACCCATACACATTACACACAAGATTTCTAGGTAAGTTACTCCTGGAAAAACCCCCAAGGGAAAACCAATTCTGAGTTGATTTTATTAAATATAATCTTGGGCTCCTATCCCGAGATAATGGCCCACCTGAGGAATATACAAAACAACAAATAACCAAGCCTTACAAACCTCAAGATCAATCCTTAGATCTTGCTGGTTGGTTGGCATGTCCCTTGCTGCCCCTTTGCTCCTTTCCTTAGCCCCTGCTCCTCCACATTTGGATGAAAGTCCTTCTCCACCCACTCAATGAGATCTCACTCACTCATTCTGCGTGTGTCTTATGCTCTCACTTAGGTTTCCTTTTATAATGTTGAGTTAACCCTAAATCCAAAACCCTAGATCTCCAAAGTGATCAAGGGCTGAGATTAAATATTACCTTCACTGTAGATCTAATGGCTAGGATTTAATTAACTCTCTTAAGTTAATATTGCCAAAAACTTAGGCATTTAACTTAATTAAACTCCATTAATTATAAAAGGTCATTCACTTTAATAATTACTCAATTAAAGTAAATTCCCTAATTTCTGACTCCTGGGAGGTATTAGTGATGACTTCCACATGCTAGACACCAAGCCACTATGGAAGTACCTGTTCGATGCTACATACATGAACACTCCCTCAGAGAGGGAGGTACTTCCACCACCTGGAGCTGGCTCTGTCTTCGCTACCATGTCCACTACCATGGCTGCTCTCCAATCCACTTGATCGACTGGTCCCTCTGAATAGAAAGCTATACCTGTCATCTCATTCGAACCCTTCTTTGAAGACTTTTACTGGCTGCTGGAATCCTTGTCCGAGACCCACAGTCCATTGCTCAGAGTTCGCTTCCTATTGCCCAAACCCCTGCTCGAAGCTGCCCGAGGTTGCCCGTAGCCTTTTGTTGCTTTTCGGGGCTCCCTGCAGTTTGCTTAACTATTGCTCGAGATTTTTCCTCGTTTCTCGACGGCTTCTCTGGGCTGCCCAATGTCTTGTTAACCTTGCCCAAGCTTTCTTGGCTGCCTGGCGGCTTGCTTGTTGTCCCTGGTAGCTATTGTCTTGCTAGCGGCTGGCTGTTGGGGGCGACCTGCTCCACTAGGCCCAGCCGATGGTTGGCTGTGCCCGTGGACTCCTCCACTCTCCATCGACGCCGCTCCTACCTCCTACTGTCCACTTCCACAACCCTCACGCCCTGCTTCACGTTTGCGCGCAGTTGCTCTTCGATTGGCTCTCACACTGTCGACAACTACCTCTGTCGTCCCTTCAACAATACACGTGCGTTGGCTGCTTTGCTCCCCCACACAACTGTCTTCATCCCTATCCGTTGTCTAGCTAGTGGCTGGGCCGTTGGCTCCCTCTGTCGGTGTTGATCTGCCTTGTAGGCTTGCATGGGCTCTTTATGCCAAGCCTCACCTCAGTCCTGCGCACCTGCTACTGACTCCTTCGTCACATTTTCTAGCCACCCGTCCTCCTACACGTCCCCTGCATCTCCTTCTCTATCGCCGACACCTCTAGACTCACAACTGCCTTTCTCTACGTGCGCCCGTGTGCAGTCTGTGACTGCTGGTTGTCAATTCCTCTGCTCCATGGCTCAGCTAGCGTGAACTTCCACCCAACTCCTCTGTCGGTGGCTCCACCACCTTCTGTCTACTCTTTTTCTCACCCCTGCGGCTGTCCTTTCAGTTCTCCACGCCAATCTTTCAGTAGCTCCTCTATCTGATTGAGCAACAACTGCTCACAACTCACACGACAATCTTTACAACCCAATCCACACACCAACTACCCATACACTTTATTACATGGTTCTTCTATGCAACAGTCTCATCCCCTCAACCATGTCCTTCACCGATGTTCCACACGGACCTGCAATATGACGCAACCGTATGACTGCTGTACAACAACTGTACAATGTTGTTTTTCCTCTTTTTTTTTTTAAATTTTATTTCTGGGTTTTACCCGCAGACTGCAAACAAAAAAGCAAACTTTTCTGCGTTGTTAAAAATTTATTTTCCGTGCAACCTGGTTTTCCCTCAAAACCACAGCTCTGATACCATATTAATTTTCCTAAACCCAACATCAGGTAGTTAATTCTGAATAAATCACTTATTGAATAAAAGCACAACCGAGTTATTAGCGAATTACAACGGAAGCATAGATACGGAAACCATATGCATTATTGCACTTGGTATTTCTGGGTAAATTACCCCTGGAAAAACCCCCAAGGGAAAACTAGTTCTGAGTTGATTTTATTAAATAAAAACTTGGGCTCCTGTCCTGGGATAATGACCCACCTGAGGAATATACAAAACAACAAATAACTAAGCCTTACAAACCTCAAGATCAGTCCTTCGATCTTGCTGGTTGGCTGCTATCTCCCTTGCTGCCCCTTTGCTCCTTTCCTCGGCCCCTGCCCCTGCCCTTGCACACTTGGATGGAAGTCCTTCTCCACGCACTCAATGACATCTCACTCACTCATTCTGTGTGTGTCTCATCCTCTCACTTAGGCTGCCTTTTATAATGTTGAGGTAACCCTAAATCCAAAACCCTAGATCTCCAAAGTGATCAAGGGCTGAGATTAAATCTCACCTTCACTTTAGATCTAATGGCTAGGATTTAATTAACTCACTTAAGTTACTAATGCCAAAAACTTAGGCATTTAACTTAATTAATCTCCATTAATTATAAAAGCTCATTCACTTTAATAATTACTCAATTAAAGTAAATTCCCTAAGTCCTGAGAGGTATTAGTGACGACTTCCACATGCTAGACACCAAGCCAATGTGGAAGTACCTGTCCGATGCTACATACATCAACATTGAGCAAGTTGACTTCTATCGAACTTGCTTGAAACTTTGTTCTTTCTACAACTCTAAGTAACGAAAATCAAATCAACATCTTTTGGTAACTAATATGATTGTTCTTGTGTGTAAGAATTCTATCTATCTAGCATAGCTCTTGTATGTTTGATTTTTTATTTATTTCTTAAGTACATGAACTTGTGGGATTCAAATAGCATTGTTTGCCTTGCAAGTTATCTTTTCACTTCATTACTTAATTCCAAGGACAAGGCTCTGGTTTACTTAACAATAGTTGAATTTGCAAGCATTTTAAAGGCAAAAATACTAGAACATGATTGCTGGTTTTACCTTTAATCAACGGTAAAACATCGATTTAGGGTGTTTTTTTAGTGTTTCCTGTTATGACCCTACAGGGATATAAATGGGATTGAATGCATATGTAATAGGGGTCGTCCTAAAGGGGGCCTATGTGTGCAATTGGAGAGAATATGTATATATATGGTCAATGGAGACATGATTGTAGAGATGAAGATATGCTTTGGACTATGGATATACTTGGATTACATGGAGGAGGTTTTGCTAATGTATAAGGAGTTATTGTCCCGTTTGTCTGCTTGGCCATTTACAAGAGATTAAATGTCAATTTTCTTAAGCTCAGATCTGATCTCTACTTCCAATAAAAAATAAATTTCAGATGCATGCATGCATGGAAAGCATTAAAATTCCAAATCTGATGGATTACATGGAGGAGGTTTTGCTAATGTATAAGGAGTTATTGTCCCGTTTGTCTGCGTTTCCATTTACAAGAGATTTAAGTGTTAATTTTCTTAAGGTCAGATCTGATCTCTACTTCCAATAAAAAATAAATTTCAGATGCATGCATGCATGGAAAGCATTAAAATTCCAAATCTGATTTTTATGAACAGAAATACACTGAGCTTATGAACAGCACATGCATAGTGGAAAAATGGCAAATCAATCACACATTTGACATAGAGAATTTTGGGTAAACACCCCTGGAAAAACCCTGAAGGGAAAACCATCAAAATGAGAGTTTTTATTGAGTTGGCCCACAGAGAAGAAATCTGAAAATTATTACAGCAATTAATGAACCTGTACTTAGCTCAACAATCTTGAAAATCATGCCACAGAAATATGCCTAGGAATCCATGCACAGCGAGAACATAAATCTTCCTCGATTTCTGTGCATCCTGCCTTGGGATTTGTGCCCAACCTACATGCCTTTCTACTGTACAGATCTGCCTTGGGAATCATGCCCAATCTGTATGCTGAAATCTGCTGTACGGATCTGCCTAGGGAAGTGTGCCCAGCCTTGGGAAATGCACCTTGCTGCCCTCTACAGTTTTTCTCCAGCTGCAAACTTTTCTCTTTTCTTCACCTCTCCAACTCTCACCTGTCACAATGAGTCGATTTTACTTTCTCTAGCTTTTTTACGTCAATATCTCCAGCCTCGTAATCACCACCTTGATCTACGGACGAGATCGGCTTAGATCTACGGTCACGATATAATCTAAAGTTCACTTAAATTTACTTAATGAACTTTAGCTAAGCCAACATTAATTAAAAATTGATTAATGTGCTTTTTGATAAAAGTCACTTTACAAAAGTAAAGTAAGCCTGAGAGCTACCATAATTTAACACTAAGATGGAGGATCATTTCATTTTTTAGTGCCCCATCTATTACTAGATTTGAGGTTGGTATCATTTCCTTTTCAGAGAGTCCCAGAACTCCCTCCATCTTCCTCAGATGTCCTGACCAATGGTGCTTGTCCTTAAACATGAGGGACACTCTTCGACTTCTATATTTTTCAGTCAAACCTCCCCCACACAGGATACTACTAGGATGATAACCTCCTTCCCATTGCATGCAGATAGAGGCACCAAGGGACAGGCTGAGAGTATTTGCATATCAGCTTCCAGATGCACAAGATCACGGGGAGACCTTTGACCTATGCCTGCGAGACCCTTGCAGTCGTGTTGTGTTTAGGCTTGAGATAATCTTCTGGTCACAACAGCCATTCCTCTTCCTCTAGATCTCAATAGAGGGTGGCGTCTTCTTGGCGACATGATGCACCGCAAACCTGTTCTTGTAGATCTTCCAGGTCTAGTTTGTTTGGATGATATTCTATCAAGAACTTCTTTGTTTTGAACTCGGAGGGCAGGAAAGGTCCACACACTGCAAGCACTGTCTCAAAGGTCAGCAATTTCTCTGCCCCATCAGTAGTTGGTGGCACAAGGAGACCTTGAACACTCTTAACAGCAATCTTTAGTGGCCTCTAGGCTTTTGAACTCTTGACAGGGATTATTTCTTCTTTGTGGTTCCCAGCTTTGTATCTCACTACTGGATGATAAGCTTTTGATTTTAGGTCTTAGATCTCATAAATTAGATCTTCTTTTTATAGGAGTTGCATTCACACTCCCACTTGTGTATTGATTTTGTGTACCTAGCAATCATTTTGACCTATTTATTGTCATGTGTTGGACATTAATAAAATTATCTTGTCTCCTCTTATCTGTGAGAGGTCAGATGGGTCTGATTTCACTACCACACCATCTAGAAACAGAGTAATCTTTTAACTTTTAATCTTAATGTTGTTAATGAAAGTAAATATAACTAACATATTAACTTTAAGTTTTAATGTTAAAAGTTTAGGGATTAACCAGGCCAGATTCAACTTTGAAGGCTGGTTGGGTCAAAACATCAAGTTTGAATATACGTAGTTGAGTGACCTATTTTGTTCGAGGGAATATAGCTAATACTAGGCCGAACATTTACATTACTGTTGTTTGCCATGTAGGAAATCCTTCCATGGTTGCTAGTCAAATTGTTGATTGTATTTGGCAAGATCAACTTCATTAAAAGATTGAATTTCTCCTCTAAACTTTGCAGGTCCATAAAATTTTGCTGCAAGTACTGAATTCGCCCTTTGAGGATTTTCTTCTTGGTGTCTCTTCTGCATGCTCATTCATATTTTTTAGCTCAGTACTTCCTTTTATTCTAACTTCTGCTACCAATAGGTAACTCTAGCTCCATAGACTATCTCTAGCTTAAGAATACTGGCTTCTCGTCTAGACCATTACTTTGCTGTTCAGCTCATTGAAATTTTTAATTTCTGAATGTATTTTGACACAAAATTTAATCATGTTATCGAAAGACAAATAAACTCCTAGTCTAGGGTCGACTTACTTCAACCAAATAGAGTTCGATAGAGTCCTTAAATGCATATTACTACTATACGAAGTACAAGTTACAAAATTAAATTCCCTTAGCCACAAATTTCAAATTTTTTAGACAAACAATCTAATTTACAGGGAAGAAATTCAAATTCCAAATATTACCTTTCTGATTTTCCTAGGTTCCTATATTTCTTCTACCTATATTTGTTTCTAAACTGGAAGGATCCCTTATTCAGAGCTCATTGATCTATTTATACAACATAATGGCCATCTGTCACAAGTAATTGTGTTTGGTGTGTGGGCCTCTCATGCCCTCCCATAGGCATCCTCCTTGGCTTCTCCTCCCATGGCCACGACTCACTCAACCTCTTCTTCATCCTAGTGGACACCCTCACTCATGTCCTCCACACCGCCATCTACAATTTCAACATTTTCTGCTGGCTCACTTCTTCCTCACCCATCCACATTTCTCCTTGACTTCACTCCCTCATGTTCCCGTCCCACCTTTCCCCTATGGCCCTTCCCTTCTACTTTTGTCACCACCTTCATGTTCATTGTCTTGCCCTCACTCCCTTTACCCGGAGGATGCTCTACCCCACTCTCTCCTCAATCTGAAGGCTCAACACAACCCCAAACCACCTCTTCACTCCCACTCACTCTACTATCCCTCTGGGTTCTCCAAGAGCACAACAACAACCCAAAAAACTATCAATGGAGGACAACAACGACATCAACAACATCTATATGCATATTGCATTAGATAGTCATCTGATAGAGTTCTGGGAAGTTCAATTCAATGACTTGGTGCAGAGGATGGAGTAGGTTGAAGAGGCAAATCTTAAACTATAAGATGGGGTATGTACTCTCTCAAATGGGGTCTTGTAGCTGGAATTTGAGAATCTCATTCTTAATAAAATGATGGCTGAAAATAAACTGCAAGAAACCCTCCACCCACCAAGAGACTCATTACACGCATAAATTTTGGACCTTAAGAACAAGAAAGAGGAGGTTCATTCTCAACAGGTAATATTCAAATAAGAAACTGAGACTCATGTCAATTCTTGGGAACAGGTTGTTCAAGGGAGGAAAAGGGCCCCCACTCTCTTTGTAGTAGAGGAGGTCGTACAATGCAAGCTCATAAAGGAGTGCACTAGACATGCTTGTGAGATGAACTTGAAGGTGAGGGGACTCCCATTACTCCTAACTTCCTCGGACCCCATGCAAACAAAGGCCACTTTTCTTTGGGACACGTTGGCCCTTCTAGATATTGGGCTAGAGAGGGCCTAGTTTGGATCATACTTGTTGAATTTAGTGCAGCTGCAAGAGCCATTCTCCTGGAGGATGGCATAAGACCTTAGCTGTGGACTAGGGCCCCCAACACACTCCTGGGGTTTCTTGGTATGAGACGAAGCAGTGAGAGCCATGGCAAAAGACTCTTGTGAGGGCCCCCAATAAATGACTGGGGTTCTTGGTCTAAGACCAAGCAGTAAGACCCTAGATGTGTTCTAGGGCTCCTGGATGTGTTCCAGGGAATCCTTGCCCGGTGCTTGGATTGATCCTTGGATGTGTTCCTTGGTGGTTGATATAAGTCCCTAGATGTGTCTAGGGCCCTTGGATGTGTTCCAGGGAACCCTTGCTTAATGCATGGGTTGATCCTTGGTCTTGTACCTTGGTGGATAAGACCCTAGATGTGTTCTAGGGCCCCCAGATGTGCTCTGGGGCAACTTGGTCTTTGACTAGGTAGATCTTGGTGTAATACCAAGATGTGTTGATGTGTGATCCTCTTCCTCTCTCTCGGGATGGTCCATGAGACTTAGGAGTGCCTATGAAGATGGACATGACCACATTGTTGATGTACCCCCTTATGTAGTGATGATAAAGTTTATAGGTCACTATGAGACTCATGTGGACATGTTTTGCCACTATGGAACCCCCCCTTTGACTTTATCTTAACATGTACCCCCTTGTTGTTTTGCTTTCCCTCTTGGTTTATGTAATTGGGTTTTATTTTTTGTTATTGGGGTTTTATATGTAATTAGGATTTTAATTAATATTAATTGACATATTAATTAATATTTATATTAATTAAATGTCAATATTTAATTTTAATCCTAATTACCCTAACCCCTCTCCTTAACTAGAAATTAGACCCTACCCTATTGCATTTTACACACACTCACTCTCTCCTCTCTCTCCTTGCTGCGACTACCTCAATAACTACTCCCCTTTGATTGGTGTGACCTCTCCTTTGTTTATCAGTTTCATTTCTGAGTTTTCTGTGGTGGTTGGAAGCTTCTGCTTTAAGGGTCTGTTGATGGTTGATGGCTGGATATGCCACTTCTGAACTGTGAGGTGCCTCTCAAAAGCTGTCGGACCTGTCCTCTTGCAACCATGCATGTTCCAGTGGATGCCAGATCTTCCTTTAAGGCCACGGATCTGTGTATAGGTGCCGCGGGCTACTTTTAGATTGTCTTTTTTGTTGTGTGAGGATTGCAGATCCCTCTTCTGGCTGCCGCATGGTGTGCTGAGATCATTGTGTGGGGTTTTTCATCTTGCTGTCCAGTTTTCCGAGTTAAAGGTTTTTGCTTACTTGTCCAAATCTCATTCTTGTGCTATATCACTGTCCAGTGAAGGGTTTTTTCTGCTGGGGGTATTGCTATTAAGTCTGTGGTTTTATTGTTGTTTTCTTTGGGGGTTTCTATCTATGGAAAAACTGTCCCACAATCCTCTTTGACAAAGATCAAACCCTAGAGGTTTGATCCATGAACCTAAACTAAAGTCTGAGCATATTTAAAGAGGCATACATCCACACATGTGACAGGTACATCTCTCATTGGATCTAGAGGTAAGCTAAAAGTTTATTTTTATACTCAGAAATATTGTTTGGTTCCAGATCTATTTATATCTCTTCTTCTTTATGCTGATCTAGTGAACATGAATTTTTTTAAAGCATTTTTGTTTTGATTTTTCCCTATTTCTAACAATACTCCGCTCTATTTCTTTGTTTCAAGTGTTCGGGAGATCGATTGCAAGCCCATTGATCTAGGCAAAGGCTCTTCTCCCTTCCCCACAAGATTTACTTGGACAAGGATCTCACAAGATCCCAAGCTGTGGAGCTCAAGCACTCTAGGGAACAACTTGCAACAATGCGATAAGTCAACTTGTGAATTCTTGTGCATAGGTTGTTCAGGGGAGGGAAAAGTCCCCCACTCACTATGGTAGAGGAGGTCAATGCAATCCAAGCTCGCAGAGGAGCTCACTAAGTGTGCTTATGAGATGAACTTGAAGGTGAGGGCTCTCTCATCACCTTCGATTTTCTTAGATCCCATGCAAGTAAGGGCTTCTTTTCTTCTAGACACTTTGGACCTTCTAGATATTGGGCTAGAGTGGGCCGGGTTTGGATCAAAGTCCACTCTATTTCTTCATTTTAGGTCTTCGGAAGATCAATTGTGAGCGCATCAAGCTAAGTGGAGGCTCTTCTCCCTTTCCCAGAGGATTTACTTGGATGAGGATCTTACAAGATGCAAGGCCGTCGAGCTTAAGTGCTCTAGGGAATAAGTTGCAGTAGCTTGATAGGTCGGAAAATGGGCCATCATCAGGGACTTTAGAGTGGTTATTCGGGATACTGCTCCCTGTGTGGGCCCATATTGGACTTCCCAATTGATGGCCTTGTAGGAGTGGGAATGTTGTCTAGGGAATTTTAGTTGGGTTTTGGAGTTGTAATAAAGCTTTTTGATCATCTTTGGGATCACTATATGGTGCACTCAAACCATCAAATATTCTCTTTTTGACTGAGACCCATGTGACTCTCGTTAGGATGTTACCACACTATCGAGGTGAACATTGTTTATCGGTTTGTAGATAGGGGACCCAAAAATTGGGCAATGTTTGAGGATCAAGAGGTGTTGCTTGTTTTGCTTGGGACTCTCTCCAGTCCAGAGTGTCCATGGTTGTCTTGAATGATTTTGCTAGATTCATGTGGGTTCGTGTTAATGGCTTGCCCCCTCATCACCATGACATTTTCATTGGAGTTTGCTACTTCCCCCCTATTTCCTTAGACTTTGCAATCCTCAATGGTTTAGACAAGGGGGCCCTTCCTAGCACTTGTATGTCAATATTGTTCAGTGCTGGGATTTGGGGGATGTCATTGCCCCAATGGAATTAAATGCATGTACCAGGCCCTGATAGATTCCACTTCGTGACAAGGGTGAGGTTCCTCTTTGTCTCTACAAGGTAGATCCAACCTTAGTGGGTCTTCACAAGATATTTGATGATGCCATGGCACTGCATATGACAACACCTTATCTATCTTAGTGAATCCAATGAGTTACTACTCCTGAATAGCCTTCCTTGCTTTCTAGAAATTCCAGTAGCTTCACATGTTTTCCTCATAGTGGGGGTGCTAGTGTAGTGGTTTATGTTCTGGCCAACAAATTTTTTCTCCCTCATATTTGTTGGTTTTCAATTATCCCAATCCCTCTAATGGTCTATTCTCTCCTCTCCTTCTCCCTTTGAACTAATCCTACTACCCTCCCTTCCCCACCACCATGGCCCTCCCTTCCACCACTATTCTTTTCGAGGATGGGACCCAGAGGCTTGCTCATATCGCCTTCGCCAGTTGCTCCCTCCTCCTTCTCACTTCTTGCCTCTCAAGTCAACCTATTCCAAATACAATCATCTCCCTTCAATTATATGGGAGGAGGCCCTTATCTCCTAACCCCATATCACTTGGTTTGCTTCCCACTACCCAATATTCGGATCCTATGCTATGAAGCGACGATGACGAACATTGCAAAGCCCACCATAGAGAGCTCTGTCATGCCTTTTTCCACAATCATGTCTCCTACACACATATTAAGAAATCCTACAATTACCTCCTTCATTGCAAGAGATGCCTCATCATCTCATAAAGTAGACATGAGTTGCGTGCATCCCTTAGCCATTTTACCAAATCCTATTGGTGCCAACACCATCTTTCCCTACCATTCTAGTCTCCCTATTGACCTTGATCCCAAATCCATGATCACCCACACTACTACCCTTTATGATGTACCTGGGAAACCTCCTCCTTTAGTCACATCGCCCCTCCATCTTCATGCCATGTTCTTTTTACACTGATATCTGATGGGCAATTTGGGAGATGAATACCAATAGAGTTGCATATGAGGATAACTTCTAGGCTGAGTTTTTCAAACCTAGTATACATATACTTGTTGATTACATCACTAATTTATTTAACCATGTGTATGCTTAGGGTTCTCGTAGGCATGGTCTAACCACACTATCCACCCTATCCACAAATCGGTTCCATGGTTGATTCAAACAACTACTAGACTATCATTGTAGGTCACTCTTTCTCAAAGATATATGCTATTTCCCTTCATGTGCTTTTATCTAAGGAGCTTGGGAGGAGGAACCTTTGGGCCAAGGTATAGGTAGGTTTTTGACCAGAGCACCAGGCCATTGATCACATTCTTTTTCTTCAAGCCATCATTGAGGAGGCAAGACATTGCACTTCGAAAGTCTTATGTTGCTTTGTTAGATTTCGGTAAACATTTGACTAGGTCCCAAGGGAGGCCCTATTCCAGAGGCTTAGGGACATTGGCATCTCAAAGACCCTTATAACTGCTATCATGCGCTCATATGAGTTTGTTCTTGGGTGCCTTTGCACAACACATGGGTTATTAGACTTTATTAGGAGGACCATTGGGGTCAAACAATGGTGTCCCCTCTCCCCCACCTTGTTTGCGATCTATATTGATGAGTTGGATTCCTTCCTACATAAGCATTTCCAGGTCGGTGATGGTTATGTTCTCAAGCATGTCTTGATATCCATCATCCTTGTTGTAGATGACATGATGCTTTTGGCCTCCACCTTGGATGGTTTATAGAGGTGATTGTATGCCCTATCTCGATTTTGTGATCTTTGATAGTTGATCTTCAATAGGTCGAAGAACGTCCTCTCAGATTTTCATTTCTACTTTTAGGGGAGGAGATCAAGATCACTAAAACACATATTTGGGGGTTTTGTTCTCAAGGCCCCGGTCTAGTCCAAGGAAAACCTTCTATCCTTGGAACAACAAAAGCTATAGTGCCCTCACTCTTCTCATGAGATAGTGCTTTCATAACCACTTTTAAGACACATCGTGCAGGATGTTCCTCATGGACTTGATTATCAGGTCCATACTCTTATACGGTTCAAAGGTTTAGGGGCCTAATCTCCTCGACTATATCTGGGCCAAGACAAAGAGAGTTTAGGTCCTCATGGTTCAATGTATTATTAGAAGCAAGTGGATGATTCCCAACATATAATTCAAGCAGAGTTTGCAACCCACCCCTTTTTGCTCGAAACCATTTTCGGCCCAACATTGTTTTTACATTGCATAAGGAGCTTCCCCAGGTTAACCACAAGTAGGGATTGCTATCCTTACCTAGCATATTGCTCATTGGAGGCCATTTCCTTGCCGAATCCCACCAGGAGGGGTTGTTGGTTTTCAGAGGTCACAAGTTTATTGTAGTTAGTAGGTATATTGATGGATTGCTTCCCCTATTCAAGTAATTTTTAGATGCCCCTACCTATCTCTTATCACCAAGTAGGATTTTAACAAGATTATCAGGGAAGACTTCTACATGTAGTATATCCAAGCCACTTGAATCACTTGACCAGGTGAGTTGAGCCCCAAGATGGCCTTCCTTGCAAAACACTTCTTGGAGCTGAGGGATAACCTCACTATTAGACCTCCATATACATTTCATTATTAGATGCATGCTCTTAGGATCTCCCTTGCTTAGTTTCAGGTTGGCTCAAACATGCTTCAGGTGGAATCTGAGCATCATATCCATTGTTGGATATGTAGATTCTGCTTCAAGTAGTAATTAGTATTGACTTTTGTCCCCACAAGTGGTCTACTCATGGATGGCCCACGAATCTTCCTTATTCCATTCCTCTTTCCATGACGGATCACACCTTCTATTTGGTGGCTTTGGTGCCTCAATTTCACTAATTTACCATATGATGACTTATTAAAAGTTGTATGATGACTATTAATGCTCTTCTTTACCCTTCACTATGTGTCGACTTCTCTTTTGGTGGCTTAGCTCACTTCGATTTGACAACTCTACAACAAAAAAAAACTATACCTCTGACATCTCTATTGACACCTACCCACTCACTTCGTACGATTTTGACCCAGCTTGATTCTTTGTTGATTTAGCAGGTAATATGTACATATGCAACAACAAGCTTCACAAAAAGAAAACCCTACGTAGATCCTGTTAGAGTTTGTAGCTCAGGCAGGTACCTTCACACTAGGGCAGAAAAAGTAGGGCCGTAAAAAGCTATGTGGAAAAAGCAGGGCAGAAAAAGAAGGGCTGTATAGGCTGAGTTTGTTGGGCTGTAAGAAATTTATTAATTAGATGCTGTAATTATTTTCTTCCTCTTAAGCCAATAAAATCTTCTCATTTACTGGTTTTTTTCAAGGGGCATTGCCCAGAAATAACTGTGTTCAAATGTGTGCGTTGTTTATGATTCTGCCGTGCATTTTTTGGTTAAAACTTAGTTGTAAATTTTCTGCATAGTTTACATAATTTATATCAACAATAGATTAAATTTTGAGTTGTTAAATTATTGGCATAAAATTTTTGATTGCTGGGTTTCAAGAAATTAACATGGTATCAGAGCTGGGACTTTGAAGAGTGGCACTAAAGACTTTGGCACAATGATTTGCAGGGGTTTTGCTTGGAAAAAGGGAAGGGAAAAGTACTGTTGGTTAGTTGGATGAGGATGGCTATTGGATTGAGGTTTGAGGACAGGCTGAACAGGGCTACAAATTTTAGCCCATGGAAAGAGTGGATTGCGTTGTTGTTGGAGGAAAACGAAATCTGGGACATTGTGGATAAAACCTAGGTTGTTCCCATAGATGCAACACTTTTGGAGACCTACAATAAGAAAAATGTGAAAGCCAAAAGGATGCTCGTGGATGCTGTGAAGGACCATATCATACCTCATGTGTCCAGAAAGAAAAATTCCCATGAGATGTGGGAGGCTTTGACAAAGCTTTATCAAAGTGGAAACTAAAACAGGAAGATGGTGCTGAGGGAGAAATTCAGGAGCACCAAGATGTCCAAGATTGACACAGTGGCATCGTATCTCACTAGGATATCACAGATTTGTGATGAGCTAACGATTGTTGGAGAGGTAGTCAAAGATGATGAACTTGTGAGGACAACTCTAAATGGGTTCTCAGAGAAGTGGGCTCCGTTCGTGAAGGGAGTTGTGGCACGAGAACATCTCCCTGACTGGTAGAGGTTGTGGGATGACTTCACTCAAGAAGAGACTCAGGAGGAGGCTCTTCAAGGCAGTCAGGATAAGGGTGATGAAGACGAGGATAATGTTGCTCTTCACGCGAAGAAGGGTAGGGGAGATGGAAAGGACATGAGCAAAGTGAAATACTTTGCATGTCATAAGACTGGCCACTATGCAAGCCAGTGTCCAAACAAAAATAAGAGCAAGAAGGAGACACAGGTAGCAACATCAACATCAACTAAGATCGATGATTTTGTTGAAAAGTTCAGTAAGGAATTTTCTCTTGTGTCTTGTCTTTCAGGCAATGATAGTGCAGAGTTTGGGGACATTGGAGCATGGATTGTAGACAGTGGCTCATCTCGCCATATGACGAGAATGGGGTCTATGTTCCTTAGTGTTTCAGAGACAGACTCAAACTGTCACGTGGATTGTGGGACTAGTACCATACATGTAGTGAAGGGGGTTGGATGTGTGAGATTCCAACTAGAGTTAGGAGGATATCTAGAGGTGGCAGAGGTGTTGTTTGTTCCAAAGCTAAAGGTAAGCTTGCTCTCAGTATCAACTTTGGAGGATGAGAGATATGGAGTTGTGTTCGAGCATGGGCATGTGTTCATATATCTAGAGGGAGCTACCCTAGACGCAACAACAATGCTTGGTGTTAGATAGGGGAGGTTATACAGGTTGCTGGGATAGCCGATGTGTGAGTCTGAGGGGATCTTGGATTCAGGATCAGTGTCAGTGACAGGTGGTTGTGAGGATACTTCCAGTACTGTCAGGAGTCTCAGCTGGTATGAGCTGACACAGTTGAATGCTCAAGAGTGTGAGGAGACTCTTAAGGGCATGGAGAGGAGGAACACGTCTTCAACATAGGATCCCGTGTAGGTGGGAGGGAAGTTTTCTAGTTCAGAGGGAGCAACTACAACATCAGATGGAGTGATGGGGTTGGAGACAAATCCAGGTGGAGGTTCCAAAAGTACCTTACTCGCTAAGAGGGAGTGTTAGTTTTTGGGGTAGCTCGAATAGGTACTTCCACATTGGTAGTGCCTATCATGTGGAGGTGTCTGAGCGACACTCTCTAGATCTTTAACTTTATAATTGCATTTACAAAGTTAATGTGGCTTTTATTTAATGACTAAAGTGACTTTTTATAAAGTTGAGTGACTTAAGTGATTTAAGTCATCTCAACGAGAGAGTCACAATCATCGATCTTGAGAAGGCAAGATCTAGTCTTTACTGTTGAGATCTTAGGGTTAGGAATTTGGTCATTAAGAGATTATAAAAGCATATCTAAGGAGAGTGAGAAGCACACATTGAGCTGAGAGGAAGAGGGCGAAAAAGTAGCTAGGCTAAAAAGGCAGGGTCGGAAAAAGTTGGGCTGAAAAAGTATGGTCGGAAAATGTTAGGCTGAAAAAGTAGGGTCGAAAAAGCAGGGCCGTACAGGATGAGTTTGCTGGGCTGTAAGAAATTTCTCAATTAGTTGTAAATATTTTCTTCCTCTGAAGCCAATAAAATCCTCTCATTTACTGGTTTTCCCTTCGGGGTTTTTTTCAGGGGCATTGCCCAGAAATATCTGTGTTCAAATGTGTGTGTTGTTTATGATTCCATTGTGCATTTTTTGGTTAAAACTCAGCTGTAAATTTTCTGCATAGTTTACAGAATTTATATCAACAGTAGATTAAATTCTGAGTTGTTAAATTATTGGCATAAAATTTCTGATTGCTGGGTTTCAAGAAATTAACACTTTAGGTGCTTGAAGCATGATTACATAAACTAGAAATATATTAAATGCCATGTCCAGACTCATCCAAAGTAAAGACCTCCTACACATATAGACTATAACTAGAACATCAATCACAAAAACTAACTCAGAGAAATATTCTTGATGAAATTCAACCCAATTATCTGGGCTTTATACAAACCAAAGAAAGAGAACTTAGCTAGTTTCTCTTAACATGACTATACTTATATAGACAAAAAAAATATATTGGGTTGAAACTAAACTGATTGATTGGACAAGGACAAGCCTCCATCTAAAGATTCCTCCAGGTTCATAACCCCGACCTCAATTCGTTGCCTCTCCTTTGAAAGACCATCTACCTCTGTATTTAAATAGTGCAGATGCTTCTTTAATTGATCAACCAAGGGTCTTGGTGAAACATTTTGAATATGTAAATCTCCTTTCATCCACTTAATGACTAATGATGAGTCTCCAAAAAACTGCAACTGCACAACCCCTTTGTTTGTTGCCAGTTTTAGTAAGCATCTCAAATCCATCAACTCAGCTAGATTGTTTGAACAAGGACCCAACCCTGATTTGAATTTAAGAAAGTGTCTGTCATAAATAAAAAAGTATAGCTCTAGCATTGCAAAAATCAAGAAGGCCTTGTTTGGCCCCATCGAAAAAACCCCATGCATAGGATTTGTTAATCAATAAACCACCTATTTGTCTTGGGGGGCTTTCTCTTGTCTCCACCTTGCATCCTTGGAACAAAGCAAAAACTTGTGAGAACACTTGAAATGTTGGCAACTATCTATTATCAAATAACAATGCATTCTGAGCCAATCAAATACCCCAAAGTATTAGACATGACAAGGCCCATGAAGCTTTTAACTCCTCCTTACTAAACCAATTACTCAAACTTTGTTCAATAGTAGAACCAATCCAATCATTTGAATTTTGGGATACCTATCAATTGTTCTACATATGCTCCTCTGCATAAATAACATATGCTTGGATCATGTTTTCCCCTCTTTCGCATTAGTTCCCATGTTAAAACCCTATTCTTGAGAGCTAACCATACAAAAATCCTAGATTTCTTTGGATCCTTTGTTATCCAAACCTTTGATCCCAACCAAACCTCTACTTGAGCTTCAACTGAAATCATAGCCGTGCAGCCTAAACGAGTAGTGTGCATACTTGTGGCATTATTTTTTTTCTATGCTAAGAAGTCCACCTCATCCTTTAATGTAATATGTCCCTTCTTTAAATCGGCCATTAATGTTGTCCACTTTTCTACCCATTCACCTTCTATGCCTAGAGACTGTTGATATCCATCCTTGATTCCATATAGTAGTAGTGGTAGGTTCCTCTATTTGTTTTAAGTAAAAAATACCTTGATCTTGCGACTGTGCTTTTAATGCTAGACTTAATAAGACTGCTTCACCACACCCATAATAGGGTCGACACCTGTTCTCACTTGTTCTCCATTCCCAATCTTATAGGCCAAATAGTTCCCTATTATGGGGTAATCCAAAACTAATGCTTTCCGTTGGTTTGTGAGATTTTTATACTCTTTCTAGGACTTCGAATCCAATCCAAGAATGAACTAGGCACAATGTGCTTCTGTTCAATCACCTTCTTCCATAGAGTTTCTTTGGTCAACAAATGCAAGAGACTTTTAGTAGCTAAAGATTTTCCAAAATGGCGATGTGTTTTAAACCCCATCCACCCATTTCCTTAGGTTTAGCTATATCCAACCACTTGGTCTAATGGTTCTTGTTAGATTTTCTAGGGTTA
>CBVK0100228260.1:0-25483 GCA_900067695.1 Picea abies | reverse complement strand
ACCGAGATCTACACTCTTTCCCTACACGACGCTCTTCCGATCTCACACTCCCTGCTCCAAATAAACTAGTTTGTGTAGGCTACCCGACGGACTGATGATGCGGACCACCAAGCGAAGGGGACGAAGGAGGGATATGACCTCCTGCATAAGGAAAAGAATTAAAAGAGACAGGAGTTCCCCCAAGTTGACCTTGCAGAGGAGTGTTAGAAATCCCTACCCTCAAACCCAAAGTCTGTAAATTGGAGTAGGTTAGTGTAGGACTTGTACCCGAACTAGGCATACCGTATGAGAACGGAGGGCCTGTCACACTAGGTGTGAAGGGGGTTGTGTCGCTGCCATAGATGGGTTTGGTCCACTATGTGACATAGTTGTGGCCAAGACCATGGTGGCTTGGACCGACAATTGTAATTTAGGAGATGACTCTCCTGTGGTAGAAACTGTGGTGGGAATTGAAGAATTCCTAGAAGAAGTAACAACGTTTATTTCCATAGCTATGTGAGGCATTGTCTGGCGTTTGTGAAATTAGATTGGTACAATAAATAGTGCCAAGATATCAGTATTTGGGGTTTCAACCGAGCCAATATTGGTGGTTGATTCCTCTGGGAGTTGTTCAGGCACAAAGGTTTGTAAATCGGTCGCTTCAAAAGAGCCTTGTTGGTCTAGCTTCCACCTTAATGGTGGCAGGGCTGGCTCTAGTGTAACCGGCGGTAGGCCAAGAAGCCTTCGTGACCGGCGGAGCTCGAGATCCTCCACTGTGTGAGAATATCCAAGACACACTAAGGTATTCTAAATGATCAAAAGTAACACACACTAAAAAGAATCCCCTAAGAGATAAGTCAAGCAATCACTAAACTATTTGGAAGAACAGTTACAACAACCAACACTAGAGCAACTTACCGGTGCAAGAACAGTTACAACAACCAACACTAGAGCAACTTACCGGTGCAAGTGAAACTCGAACATGGAAGCACCCTCCAGGTGTACTCTACAAATAATGGCCCGATATCTGTCCTAGGTACCATGGTATACCCCTACAGTCACCTGTGTATGTCCCTAAAAAGATTGGCAACTAGGTTGCCAGCACGGAAACAATCACCAGGCGGGTACAATCAAAAGTCGGGTAGACCACAATGAGCAGGGTATCAAGCCCAAAACCTATCAAGGGTATCGAGAGAAAATGGTCTGAAAGACAACTGAGGACCTTGAATGGATTCGATACCCATGAAGCCCCATGGAAAATACAAATGACGAAATCCCAAAACAAGCCCTCTATATGTGTTCTCCACTACGATTGGTCCGGCTTTGGAGGGGTTATCTCTGCTACCTTTCTGCACGTGACCTCGTGTTTATCCCCTGTGTTAGAGGGGGGTCCTAGATAACTTCCATGAAACTAAACTTAGACACTCCCTATCTCAGACTCTAATATTTGGTTTTGAATGGCCTTGAAGAGTTTCCTCTCCAACCTAATTCAAGGCCCTAGTCCTGAACTAGTTTGTGAACCCTACAAACATAAAAGTCTAGTAGATTTTTAAAATTAGCGTTGCTTTTATGGATTTATCTTATGTCAAGGGGTATGAGGGTGAAACTGATGATGTGTAAAGATGAAAGAAAAAATGAAAGAAAAAAGATGGAAACAAAAGACTTTTACTAAATGCAAAATTCCAACAACTTTTCACAATTTTTTTTTTTTTTCTTTCTAAGATTGTATACAGCAAACTTAAAGGAATTTCACTCTACTACGAGCTACTTATGATCTAAATGAACTGAAAAAACTTATGAAACAAAAGAATTTTCCCTAGCTAATGATGCAGAAACACACCTTTCAACCAAAGAAGAAAATGAAAAGAGATTTTTTTTTATTTAAGTGCTAGTAAAGAAACAAAGGGAAAATACCAACAAGCATAAAACCAAGAAAAACAAATTCTGGCTTAAGGCACAGATCGCAAAGAATCAGAGTAAAGATTCACACAATGGAAATAAAAAAAACAAAGACTCTCACGCTTGTCTAAAAACTATAAAAAAATTATTTTTATTTTCTGTCAACTATTAACTGAGAAAATGAAGGCTAAGGGTAAGATGACCTAACCTACTGACTATTCAAACCTAGACTCAAACACCTGAGAGGAATACTTCTCATCAAAGGAGGGGATGACTGCCCCACCCTAAACAAAAAGTGGCATGTCCCAACACATGAATGTCACTAAAACAACATGCGTGCAAACGCGTGTTGAATAGAGACAGAAAGTGTGTACACGCGGGATGGCCTTGCATAGGCCGTGTGTATATCTAAATCCTAAGAAAAAATATGAAAGAAGGCAGTCCAAACCAAGAAGAGGCCTCTGGAATTGATAACCATGGTCCCTTGAAGGCTTGGATGCTCTTTCTAACAAAAGAGACAAATAATGTAAGGAATAATAAGGAAAAAAAAGGTAATCTGAGATAGGACTGTGAATCAACAAGACTCAGACAGGATTCTAGAAAACCCCCTGAGAATGTGTAATTCTGACAGGGAAGAGGAGGACAACCTCTAAGGTTGTCTGAACTCCTACACGCTACTTCTATCTCTACAACTAGCATTCACACACAGGCTATCAGAGGATAGGGTACGGGTACACGTGTGAAGGCCTTCTATAGCCCGCGTGTACCTCTGTGTGTCCCAAAAACTATAGTGAAGAAAAAGTCAGGGAAAGCTGGTATGGAAAACCAGACTCCCTGCTAGCTCAGACCTTACAGAAAAAGATAGGCAAAGAAAAAACAAAAAACCTAATCTTTAAACTACCCAAAAACTTAAATAAATCCAGGAACCCTAAAGAGTATTCTCCCCAGTACGGTTGCCAATTCTGTTGTTGGGAAAAACACCCTACGGACTAGCAAACTAGGTCAGACTTGCATGTAGATTTTGACCGAAAAGAAACTACTTTTTTACCTACAACCCAAGATTTAAACCCCCTTTTCACAGTAAATGCATGGAAAAGGACCACCAACCTTATTATCGACATCCGATGTAGATCCTCCATTGCTCTTCGATTACTTGCTTGCGTTGCTCCTTCCACAGATGACCTGCACTCAATACAAACAACAACTATGAATGCATGCTACTTCTATACTATAGGGTTAGAAATCAAGCATAAATTAATCAAACCATATACAATTCATGCATTGGGATGGGAAAAGTTTTCTTTTTATTACTGAAAATAAATCAACTTACAAAAAAGCTGAGACCGGCCACCGCTCCTTGAACCTGATCCTGGGCTCCTCTTCTTCTGTCCTTCAACTGCT
This sequence comes from Picea abies, assembly GCA_900067695.1. Taxonomy (NCBI): domain Eukaryota; kingdom Viridiplantae; phylum Streptophyta; class Pinopsida; order Pinales; family Pinaceae; genus Picea; species Picea abies. The sequence continues at coordinate 22,204 of CBVK0100228260.1, read as the reverse complement.
TTGTGTTAAATCTCCTTTGGCATGAGGAAAGGCTGAATGGTTGGGACAATGGATTATGTAAATGGGCAGAGTTTCTTCGCTATATTTTTTCCTCCTCCAAATGGTACCCCTACCCCTTCTTTTATAGGCTAGAAGGAGCTAGGATTTTGGATGAACCCTCGGCCATGCATGGCCGAGAGTTTCAATTAAATGACCCATAGCTTTTTGTTTCGTCGACAACTTTCCTTTTTTCATGCTTTGTTAGGTACACGCGGGATGTTGTGAGTTAACCAGTGTGCACACGCGTGCAGTAATGGGTTAGGGCACGTGGGCCTTGACACAAGAGGATTTTCAAAGAGTTGTTCAACAGAGTTTTGGCAAAGAAGGGATATGACTTGGCCTGATGCCGGGTAATCATGTGTGGTTCAATTTAGGGTTATAACAGGCATGGTTAAGAAATTGTCAAACGAAATCATAGACATGAAAAGAAGTGCAGGGGAAGGGAACTAGGGCCAGAGGCCCTGTAACCCTTTTTTAAAAGAAATCCACCATTCAAAGTGATTGAACCCCCTCAAGACAACTTAAACATTGATATGGGAAATTTACCATCTGACTCTTTCTATACTTATCACCAAGAAAAACACTCTAAAAGAGACTGTCCACAATGGGTGAATGCCCTGAATTTGATGGCCAACCATTTTCTAGATGAGGTTTCCCTAACCGAACAATCAAGCAACTTAGTTATGAATATTGTTGATTAGGAAGAATTTGATCCACTAGAAGAAAAAACCATGTTGATATGCGAACCTGACCTACCAATGCCTTCTAATGACCTATTTGAGGTTCAAAATCCACTCGCAGAAGTCTTGGCTGTGTAAACATGAAGTATGGGTCAACCTGTCTCAAACGACCTTACTATGACCCAAAATTCGAGAGGAAAACCAACTCCCGACCACCCGAAAGCACCTTTTGTACCCCAAAGAAATCCTATAAACATTCATACATGAGAATCACCCAAGCTAGACCACAACATAGTAGAAGATTTGAAAAAGTTGAAGGAAAATATATCGGTCATGGACATGTGTAGAATCCCTCAACAATAGGACTCTCTGTTACAAGCATTGAAATCAGTATAAAATCCTACAACAGGCACTGACCAAGGAGAAAATCCAAATCCCACATATCTAAGAAATAAACAAAATGTGAATGCCTACTCTGAAGATAAGAAAGGAAAACCTTTCGTCCCACCATTCCTTTTGACATTTGAAGTCTTCAACAAAAACCTCCATAATTGTTTGGTTGACTCATGATCATCCTCTAATGTTATTCCATTGTCTATATGCAATAAATTAAACACAATCTCTCTCAAAAGTGATAAACATGTGGTACAACTAGACAGAACCCAAGTCAAGGTTACGGGGGAACTCAAAGATGTAATGATCAGGATAGCTACTCACCTGAAATTTTTTCAAGTAAATGACATCATTGTAGTAGATATCTCATAAGATTATGGATTGATACTGAGTCAATATTGGTCTGAGAAGTTGAAAGGGTACTTTAGTACAGACTGGGCTCACCTATGGAAGTCATTAAAGGGACACATGAATATGATTAGAATCGATAGGGAAAGATATCTAAAACATACTATCACCGACCTAAAAACCCCTGACGAACCCTCATCGATAGATTTCCTCGTGCTAGGAAATTATTCCTATGACTCTGAATTTGGGAATTTCTTCCCCCTGTCATATGATGTCCCTATTACTCAGAACTATGAGATAATTTTTCGAGAAAATTTTCTAACGACGACGAAGGAAACCCTCTTCTATCAGGAACAGGCATTAGAAAGCGTGAAACAGATAGGAGAAAAGGAGGAAAGTGATAAGAAAGGGGAAGGTGATAGGTTTTTCCCACAATTTTGGACTTTATACTTTCATGGATCTAAATCACAAGAAGGGTCAGGAGAAGTGTGCATCCTCATTGATCCAAAAGGTAAATGAAATTTCATGTCCTGTAGACTAGAATTTGAATGCACAAACAACACCGTCGAGTATGAATCTCTAGTACAAGTTCAAAAGAAATCCATGGACATAAATGTTAAAGAATTGAAGGTTTTTGGAGATTATGAAATAATACATAGACAAGTAAGGAACACTATAAATTTAAACTCTCCCCACCTGAGAAATTACCAATAGGAATTGCACAGACTAATAGAACGTTTTGAAGCCTTCAACATTATAGCGATCCCCAAAACAAAGAACACACTCATTGATTCTCTGGCCACTGCTACCTCAAGGTTATCCCCTCTAGAATACTACAAAGCCTCTTGATTGACTGTGGATCTACTCTACAAACCATCGGTGCCCAACAATATTTCTAATTGGAAGGTATTTGAAGGATATGAACAAATCATAAACTTTTTGACCAATCAATATAATTTTAAAGACCTAGCCATTGACGATGAAGTATTTCAGAAGAAATTAGCAAAAACTGATCCTCATTTAGATCAATCGACTGACAAACCAAGGTCTCACATGATACCAAAAGGGGTAGCTAATCTAGAAAATCTTTTTTACTTAAAAGAAGTATTAAAAGGGTCAACTAACACAAAGATGGGGAGTTCATGTCCCATGCATGAAACTATAAATCTAGGAACCCCAGAAAACCCCAAAAATATTAATCTGAGCAAGACAATATCTAAATAGGAAAGGAAGGCCTATCTCAAAGTTTTCAGACAATATCAATATGTTTTTGCATGGTCCTACCGAGATATGAAGACTTATGATACTTGTATCATTCAACACACTCTCCTATTAAAGCCTAAAGTGAAACCCTTCCAACAGAAGCTACGGAAGTACCACCCATCCCTGGAGCATCTCATGTGTTAGGAGTTAAAGAAACTACTAGATTCCAATGTTATCTTGCAGGTTAGACACTCTGCATGGGTAGAAAATTTGGTTCCTGTGAGAAAAAATTATGGGGAGATCCTCCTATGCGTAGATTTCATAAACCTGAACAAAGCTTCAGAAAAGGACAATTACCCAGTTCCACCAATGGAGAAACTCTTGCAGATCGTGTCTAGCTCTGATATTTTCTCCCTATTGGATGGTTTTTCAGGCTACAACCAAGTTATAGTTTCATAGGAAGATCGTTTGAAGACTACCTTCCGAGCCAAGTGGGGAACCTTTTCTTATAAGCGCATGCGCTTTGGGTTAATCAATGCAGGGGAAACCTTTCATAGGGCCATGGAAGTAGCATTTAGAGGACTAATAAAAAATTGTGTAGTATTCTATTTGGATGAAATGACTATCTATTCAAAGAATAAAGAAGACCACATCCAACACTTAACCCGATTTTCGAAAGGTGTAGAAAACATGGTTTATCCTTAAACCTTAAGAAAATATTTTTTGTGTCGAAGAAGGTAAATTGCTAGGACATATTATATCTCAAACAGGAATTCACATAGACCCAGAATGGATTAGGGATATATCTCAGTTTCCATTACCCCACAACAAAAAGTCTATGCAATCTTTCTTCGGAAAAATCAATTTTGTAAGAAAATTCACCCTCGACTTCGTTGAAACTATCAAACCCTTAGAAAACATTATCTGTGAAGATAAAAAATTTAGTTTGGATGATGAACGAAAAAATTCCTCCAAAAATATTAAGGCCGCAATATCTCAAGCCCCAGTATTGCGAAGCCCCGACTTTGGAAAATATTTCTTTCTCTACAATTTTGATTTCGACCATTTTTTAGCCACAGTATTGACTAAGAAGGATGATGATAGCAATGAGGCCCCAATCTCTTTTATGAGTAGTAATATCCAAGGGGGAGAACTAAATTATGATGCTATAGACAAACGGGCTTATACAGTGTACAAGGCAGTGAAACACTTCCTTAAGAACCATACAAAAGTCATCGTGCCTCACCCTGCAATCCGATCCTTATTCACTCAATAGGATATGGGGGACAGAAGAAAAAAATGGATGGAAGCAGTCCAAGAATTTGATCTAGATATAAAACCTGCTAAACTGGTTAAGGGACAAGGATTATGAAAACTGGCAGTTGAAGCCTAGTACCAAGTAAATGAAGACCCCGGATGGGACAATGAACTAGCATTATGGTGTAGAGAGGCCTCATACGTCTCCCCAGGGAAAGAGTCTTGGTATGAAAAACTGAATTATATCATGTATCATAGGACTTGCCCATAAAACCTAAATCCTAGGGAAAGGAGAGCCCTTAGATTAAAATAAGCACAATATCGCCTCATCAATTCGGTTCTTTTTCATGAAGATGTAGACAAAGTTCTGAAGGAGATCCATGACAATCCCGCAGGTGGAAATTTCGCTAGAAACACTACTACTCAAAAAATACTGAGAGATAGCTATTATTGGCCTACTCTATTCAGGGATGCTCACACATATGCTAGAAACTGGAAAACTTGCGAAATAATCTCAGGGAAGGAAAATAGAGTAGTTGTCCCACTCTAACCTGTGGCCGTTACCAGGCCATTCGAGCAATGGGGGTTAGATATAATAGGATAAATTACACCAAGTTCCTAAAAATAGCATAGTTACATACTGACTTCCATAGACTATTTCATGAAATGGGTAGAGGCCATCCTTCTGACTCATGTGAATGAAAAGGTGGTGACCCAGTTCATAGAGAAACAACTAATTACCAAGTTTGGGATTCCTTCTGTCCTTGTATTTGATAATGTAGCTTACTTTTATTCCACCTTATTAACATAGTTTTCTCTAGACAAAGGAATCATAATCAGATAATCTGCAAACTATTATCCATAGGGTAATGGAGTGGCAGAATCAAGCAATAAGAACCTAGTGAGGATATTAAAGAAAACAGTTGAAAATAACCATAGGAATTGGAAAAGTTCACTCCATAACGCCTTATGGGATGATAGATTAATACCCAAGGAAGCCATAGGAAATTCCCCATACTTTCTGGTATACAAATAGGAAGCCATTCTCCCGAACGGGCTATATATTCCATCTCTTCAACTTGCTCAGGGTTCTAGAGGACAACCCTCATCAGTTATACAACAAAGAATTGATACCATCCTCATGTTGGAATAAGAAAGAGAGAAAGAAAAATCAAAATTCATAGCTCATCAACAGATAGTTAAAAGGTGGTTTGATAAACATAAGGCCAAAGAGAAGAATTTTGAAGTAGGAGACTTAGTTCTAAAATGGGACAGAGCAAATGAGCCAAAGGGAAAACATTCTAAGTTTTAGAATCTATGGCTTGGACCTTTCCAGGCAGCCGAGAAAATTGGGTTAGGCACGTATCGGTTGCAAAATCTGAGGAGGGAACTTGACGCCCTTCCGGTGAATGTCCAATCCCTAAAACAATATTTCCATTTAAAAAAAAAAAAAAATTAATTTCTGTGTATTTTCACAATGTTTTGTTTTAGGTAGGTCGATTGTAGAATGCATTTTTGTTTTTGTTTCTTCCTATAGTACTTCTTCTCTTTTGAAGATTGTGTTTATAAATACAGTGGTTGACTTCAATTCATACGATATGACGAACTATGTTACTGACTCATCGCTCACATTCAACACAAGAAGTGTCGAGAGACCTGCGGTTGTTGTAAAGGAGTCCTCTATCTAACCTGTACAGATGAACAACCTTGAAAAAGTGATGAAGTGTATGCCTGGTGGTTTGGTAAAACCTTAACGGAAAGATGGTAAGGTGGAAAGGACTACATGCGCCTCAAGACGGAGCTAGAAAAAAAATTCACCTTGACCATCTCATTTTGCAAATAACAAACGTACTCCTCTCCCACTCACTCCGGGTATTCTGCCAAAATAAAATCAACTATATCAAATGAGTGCACAGTAGGAGAGGTTATGCATATAACTATGTCAGGTCTATGGATGCTCACTGGTAGTGGAGTAAGTTCTGTGACATTGGGGTGACTCCGCAGAGGCTATGGATGCTCGCTAGCAGTGGAGAAACACTGTAGCAAGTGAACAATGATAACTAAAAGCCCCAGTGCCAGCGAATTCTTTACTTGACTCTTGTAAAAGGGGGAGTAATTTAGGGTTACAGGAAATGAAGGTGAAATAAAGGTTGACAACCCCACAAGCAGGCCCAGACGCACCAACCATGAAATTTCAGTTGCAAGGTAAAGGGGGCTCTAATAAAAACCAGTTAACTTCTTAACCATATTTTTCATTAGCTGAGCCTGAGGTAGGAATGAAAATTCTTCTTTCTCCCAGTAAGTCACCATTTGTTGAGCACTCAACACACCCTAAAAATCCTTTATCAATCTTTTACTTTTTAGGTGCCACATGATCTTCTGCACTGTCTGATTCGATTTCATTTTTGAAAAAATGTTTTGTATTTGCTTATTTTTCATGATGCTCATCATCTATTCAGGTTTTATTGAACTTCTGAAACTTCATGACTAAAAAAAAACCTTAAACACCTGAATAAAGAATCAGAAGATGAAACATTTCACTCGACGTGCCCAGATTCAACATTGAAAGGAAGAAAAGGAAGAAAAGGAAACTACTCAGAAAACCACAATCGTCGAGCGCCAATCTCCATCGGCGTGGAAAAAATGAATTTTTTGTTTGTGTCAAGTCTTGCATAAGGTTATCTCTAATAGATGATTCCCCTTCGACATCAGGAAAATACGAGAGGGAAAAAAATTAACGAAGAGCAGAAAGATATTGTCGATGGTCGATGCCCCGACGTGCTTCATCGATACAGGGGAAAACCTAGAAGGATCATCGCCAACATTTTGACCAGGATAAAAGTTATCCTTGATGCATTTTCGGCATCGGTACATTTTCAAGGGAGCTGATACGAAATCACTTTAATAGGTTCTTCGCCGATCACCAATCCTGGACACTTTTTTGGCACCCACAAGCTAAGGTTTGTTTTAGAACAAATAACTTAAGGTAAGTTCCAAAATTGGATTAATACAACTGAATTAAGTCACCGGTATTCAACACCACATGTCTTTACGAGGTAATAGGGTCATACGATCTAGCACTAATCCCAATTTATCCTTGTCCTCCTAAGTCCGAGTCACACCTCCAAGTAAGCATTGTCGTGTCAGCAATGTACGATAAAATCGATCGGTGTCGAAACTTTTTGTAGGAGGTTATCAACAAAACCATTCATAGCACACCCATGATCCATGATCCACCCACTGAGAGAGTGACATAATGGGATTCTTTAGCATTAGATATGATCAGATTTTGAGCATTAAAAAAGCTAATTAATACCCAATCCCGCATTAGTTTCTACCTCATGTGCTAATAAAAAAATTCATTTAAGATCATCAATAGACCACATCACCACTTGTGCCTCTGCCGTCAACCCACGATGAATTTAAGTTCTATTGATTCGGCAGAATATTTGTTAAATTTTCACTCATAACCCGAATTGAATGGTTGACGTGACATGATAAGATCTTCCCTGCTTAAATTCTCTTGAGCTGTTGTAAACAAAATTATTCTATGCATAACAAAATTCCTGAGCATATGAAGGAGCAATATGAGTGAATCAAAGGTTGTATCAACTCCTTGATTATCAAAATAACCATGTTTTAACAAGATTCAAAGGTGCGTATCCAAATATTTAAATTTCACATGGATATAATTTATATGTTTTTATCCAGATTTTTGTTTTTACATAGTCTCTGAAATTTTATTTTAAGTTGCAAGAACAATGTCACCAAGAAACACAACCACTAGATGATCACTGAGGGAACCTAAGCTAAAATAACCAGAGGTAGGCGAAGGCTCTTCTCCAGGGATAACATAACAATTGGAATATGCCACGAGGCCAGAACCTATTATTATGATAACAATGGAGAAGCTTTTCATCCAGCCTTCGGCCTTTGGCGATACAGAGGAAAGAATAGGGTCCGATATGGCTTTCCCACATTGGGGAGATATATTTAATAGGATTATTTGAGAAGAGTAACCAGAATATGTCCCATACAGTGGTCGAGACATAAGGGTGTTCGACAACCAGGTGTTCCTGAACATCCGATGGTCTTATCTACATATGGTGGCAAGAAGAAACCCCATTTTTTCCTGTGTAGAGGTTCTTAAATGGCACATCAACCACACAGACACACAAAAGTGTCTAATCAATGATGAAAATGATGGGTGTGTCGGATTTTTCCTGTTGGTAGAATTTCAAAAGTATTACAAACTCAGGGACCTAGAGGAGTAGCTAAACACAAACTTCATCATGAAGTTCTACGAACACCATCAAACTAGCCGAGTGATGGCCACATGGTGGAGGGAGGAAAAGAATTTTACCAAAAGGAGCACTATATGGTATGTGACAACCAAATTAAGGGAGCCATATGTCTATTCGATGGCTCTCATCTACCGATTGTACGGAGAAAAAGATTGCTCCAGGTTTGCGAAGGCATGGATTCCTTTGGCATACACAATTGCGATCGTCGGGTGCAACTTAAACTGGGGATCAATAATCTCCAAGCAATTGAGCATCTATGTGAAGAATTCCTAGGTGCCAAAGGAAGGGGAACCACCAACGTTCTACATGGCTTCATACTTGCTCGATGTCATGTGCACCAGAAACATCTTCGTCGACATGAATCTGAGCTGGCATGTTGTAGAGCTCTCGGTCCACGTCTACTTTAGCGTGAAATGGGAAAATAGGTATAATAAGTCCTACTCTCTTATTTGCAATGAATTCATTGCCCAAATTCATTTTATTCTGTTTAAGAAGGAATTCCCAAGGCTATCGGTGGCAGCCAAAAGGATGATATCCAAGGTAGGTCATTGGTATTTGGATGAGGACACCACCTACATGAGGGTGTTAGAGGAGACTGGAGCACCACATCACCTACCAGCTCATGTCCCAGACTAGCTTGTCATAGGATAAATACTCTATCAAACCATCTTGCAAGGCTACAACACCACCGTGGTCAAGGACAAGAAATGGGCTTTCATACCCTACAGTTTCCATGTAGGATTCCACTTGGTAAAGGATACCGCTCAAGACAAACAAGAAGGGATGAGCCAACTCAAGTTCAGATTCTCGATGGGCCGATTCCGTAAGAACGATCCAAAGGGCTTGGTCTTGCAACATGCTTTACAAGTGTCATCCTGTTGGTCGTACGCTCACGACAAGTTCGAAGACAAAGTCTTCACAGAAAATTCCTAGGACTGGGATGAGGTTGTACAAAGGATGGCCAACTCGAAAATGGCCAAGTTTAGGGCCATGAGCATGGATGAATAGGTAACGACAATAGAAAAATCAGCTCAAGAGGATATTAGATCTAGGGAAGAAATCATAGCAGCCAAGGAAACAAAGGTGAAAAACAAAGGATTTTCTATGACATCGGAGGCACAGACAAGGGGATTTATCATGATGGAACATGCACAAAGAGTAATCGATCAACTATAGAATGATACAGACCTTGTAGAAATGGAAAGGAACCCTGCTGAAAACCCATTTGAAAGAAGGGTAGGTCCAAGTGGTCTAGAGATAATACAAATTGAAGAAATCATTGGATTAGATAACCATGAAGTTACAATACCACAAGCCAGATCGACAGAGGACGTTTCAACTTAGCCAGAGATAGAGAGTACATCAGGGAGAGCAAGTGGACCAAACCCCCTCCATGACTTAATAATGATCTATGATGATGAGGAGAGTTCGAAGGTTTCCTTGGCGAATACGGTGCAGATCATAGAGGAAAAAGAACTCGAGAAGGCATCTTCCCCAGCTCTTGATGCTCAAATTCAAGGCCTTCCATAGAATGACTAGGAGGTTGAAAGTGTCTTAGACACTAGGCTACTCGATGTATCCGGGACCCAAGTGGATATCTTAAAGGATGAGATAGGGTCGGGCGAACAAGAAGAAGAAGTTCCACAACAGAAAATCGACATCTCTAAAGCCGATTATCAAGTAAGTATCGATCCCACCCTTGATACTTCAATTTCAATTGGTACTTTACCTCCTGATGAGAAACAACTAGAGTTTGAACCTTTGGAACACATGGAAAAGGTTCAAGAACCCATTCTTGAGTAGATATACACCATGGGGAGCCTGGGAAACATTCTTACCTAGGGAGATCAACCAATCCCCGAACCCGTGGATGAGGTTGTTGTTATACAAGCTATATCCTATGATCAGAAGAGGAAATCCATCATGAAGAGAACCACCAAGAATAGAAGGCTTACTCTGGATCTCTCCATCATCATCACCATAGAGGAAAAATTTATTAGCACATAGCATAAAAAGACATCCAAGATTATCAGTGTAGGGATGACAATCACAGATGCCACTCTAGATAGAGAGAAAAGGGATGAAAAGTAGATGATCATTGTTCTGAAGGAATTATAACATCTACACCATTTGGAGAAATATTACAGGACTCCACATAGGCCACAGTGTTCCTGAGAAGTAAATTCAAGGATGCCTACAATAAATTTACAAATGAGCGGAACATTTTCCCTATGGAAAGATCCATTTTCCAAGAAGACACCATCATGGTGTTGGTGATGTGCAAACATATGGAAATATGGTCTAAGAAATCACACCAATAAGTGGAAAGGATTGATTGCATGAGCGTCGTCCAGCAGGGTCGAGATACCAAAGAGAATTGCATTCAGGTACTAAGGAATAGCATCATCGATCGCATAAAGAAGTTAGTCGAATACTGGGTGAAAATGGCCCAAGAAACTGATCGGTAAATCCAATAGAAAAGGCTCCAGTGAAAAAATAGCTAGACCAAGATCAACTAGGTGATGAGAGACATAGGCCTTCCAGAATTTGGCACACCCGATGACTTTGTCGACTTGCAGGACATAGTCAAATTACATGTCTAACAAGACTCATTATGGGATGGGAAGATAGAAAAGGTGGTGAACATGGCGCCACATCAAGTGCAAAGGTTCATGGAACACTCGATCAAGGCTTGGACCGTATTGTAGCAATTAAGTGCTAGAATAGTCAAGTATCAAGAATGGGCAGTAGAGATAAAGGAGATCCTTTTGGCCCCAATGGATCAACACAGATTCTTGTATGCCAACACATGCGAGGATCTCTTCGTCAAATGATCGAAGTACGAGAAGAAGCATCCACTCAAGTGAAACATTTGATGACTCTCAGAAGGTTGAGTGAGGAAAGCACCATGTGGCAATGTTTTGTTTTACTTAGATTTCACTTTTGATAGTTATTTTTAGTTAATAATATGTTATAAATAGGAGGATCGACCTGTTAGCAAGGGTCGATGATTTTTGTCAAGACCCTGATTTTTGGATTGTAAAGAACTATTTTGGAGATACCTTAATTGAAAAGTCCTGTTTAGGACCTGAGACAAAGTTTTCTCTTTTTTCATCAAAGGCGTGTTTGATTGGATCTGAAGAAGAATTATTTATGATTTTATCTCATAAATGGATGTTTTAATGAGTAAGAGCCTCTGAGTCTATTGATAAGTTATCTAAATTCAATACTTTTATAGTTCTTTTCTCTAATGATGAAGAGTAAATCATTTTGTTAATATGTGATTGATGATTAGAGTTAAGGAAACTATTTTTTTTTCCATCGTTTATTGCATGTATGTCGTCTTCTAATAATTGTATCTCAGTCAATAATTGGAACACCAACATGTTAATGTTTTAGTACTAGACTTGTTGTAGGTGTAAGAATCATTGTTTGCATGCTTGAGTATGAGGGTTATCCCGATCTTAGCCTTCTTCAGTAGTTAAGTCCTTTCCCCTTTGTTACCCAGCTTGTTTATACCAACATTCATCTTGTGTTGGTCCCACCTATAAGAGAAAATACAAAAAGAGAATGTTTGAACTGAAGGAGGAGTTTTCACAAGAAGACATCTTGTCAATCACTACGTAAAACCTATCTATTAATTGGCCAGATCGTAAGAACTGGAGAACCATTCCACCATTAAACGTTGCAAAGTCTAACTAGGCCTCAATGGTGGGTTTGGTTCCTACTATTGAGTTAAAGGGATTTAGGACCCCTCAACACGATCATACTTGCATCATTGTTTCATGTTTGTTAAACCATGAAGGAGAATGATCATACTTGTATTCCTATTTTGTGCTTGTTAAAACATGGTGGAAAAAAATACAAAAAAAAAAGAATGGGGGTTTTTCACCATGGTTCTATTCTCAAAATGGAAACGTTAGTCAAGTTTCCCTTGAAAATGGCACCTATTTGAGTCCTCATAATACAATTTGGTTTTATCTTTCCTAGGATTCATCCCATTAATATGAGTCAGAGACGCTCCTCCAAATAGTTACCATTCCAATCATCATGGAGATTGCTTCAATGCCTCTTGCATTGTTGCACTATATTCATCTAGCTCTTTTGTCCTTCTCCCAAGTCACCATTATGTCGTGCCATATGTTTAAGGTTAGTTTAATCTTTAGTTATACATCTGTTGTTTTGTTAACTTTTCGAGTCGGCCATCCCTATGTTAGTTGTACTTTTTGATACTCTATCTTAACATCATCTCTCGGTGTATGTTTCATTTTGATTGATGGGGGATAAATCAAGTATCTCCTTTGATGGATCTCCTCCTATTGAATTCAATAGATTATCTAGGAGAGGGATATAGAAACCATATAGTACCTTGGATATTTCATTCCTCAGTGGAATTCCTTCTCATGATTGATGATGGGTTTACATCATTGACTCTTTAATGATTGATTCTTCGAGTGTTCTACACTTGTTCAAGTATTCACAATCACTAGATTGGAATAGGTACCTTGGGGTCCATGTTCATAATTCGTGGATCCCCTCATGTCTGTTAATGGTATACATCAATGACCAGTAATCAAATGGTTTCTACCATGCTGGACAAAAGGTCATCTATTCACATGTTGAATATTTGTAACATAGGGTTTTAGGACGAAGAACTTAGTTTGGGGCCATATCCTTCTTTTACAACAACCCCTCCCAAGTTGCAATGGATTATATCACTTCTATATGAGTACTTTGAAGACTTCATGGGTGTTAAATTTTAATTCTTAGCTCATGCACATGTGGTTTGTTTCAATTTATCATGTACTTGAACCATAAGCAATGTAGCTACTCTAGTTGCAGTAACTAAGATCACAAGAAGAATAAGCATGCACACGAACACAAGAGTTTAGCCTGGGAAAACCCTTCTCAAGGAAGGGAAAAACCCAACAATCATTTTCTATATTCTCAAGAGAATATCCTCCACACACCACCAAAACCTATCACACAAGAGGGTTCTTACTTGACCTAGAAACTTGCACCCAAGAGAGATGCACAGTTTAGCCATACAAGTGTTGATGAAATTATGAGATTAAAATTGAAGTGAGTCTGATCTACAATGGGGATAAACTCCTATTTATACAAAACTTGACATAACAAAAGGTATGTCTATTGGCACAATACAAACATCTTCTATAACTCAAAAATATAATTGATCTTTACACAATATTGATTATCTTTTACATGGTGGGGTCGAATTGTACCCTTAACAACATAATTAGGGTTACAAAAAATCTTACTCTTAAACAATATAGCAAGGGATCCACACATCCTCTAGTGCTCAACCACTAGGGACATGTCCACATGTGCTCACCCACAAGGATATCACACTCAACAAATCACTCAACTGAATCCATAGGAGTACCATCTGGAGAACCATATCAGGCTGACTCAACTAAGTCCATAGGAGTACAAGGAAGGAGACCATATCAAGCCAACTAAATGTAGTCCATAGGATTACAAGGTAGGAGACCATCTTTAGTCATCTCAACTCAATCCATAGGAGTATAAAATAGACCACACGTCATTACAACTCATTCCAGAGTCTTAAGTATACCCATCACATGGGCACACCCAACACATGGGCTCTTTCAGAGATGTCTCAACTCACTCCAGAGGACAATAATATAGAGGATGACTAATCAATCTGCAATCATCAACACTCCCTCTCATCTAGGGAGGCATTCTCCACCTGGCCAAGTATCTCACAAAAGTATTCAAACTTTGTTGTTGCAAGCAGTTTGGTGAATACATATGAAACCTACTCATGTGTAGAAAGGTACTGCACATGTATGACTTTCCTCTACACCATATCTCTGATAAAATTATATTTTATCTCAATCTGTTTCGATTTTTCATGAAACCAAATATTCTATAAGATCTTCACACAACTCTGGTTATTACAATGGATAATGGTAGAATCCATCTCATGTACAAACAATTTTGCAATGAGCTTGTGAAGCCACACTGCTTCACGGATTTCCACACATAATTCTATGTACTCTGCTTTTGTAGTACTCAAAGACACAAAGATATGTTTCCTAGTACACCAAGAAACCATGGTAGATCCTAAGGTAAAACAACAATCGAATGCACTCTTACAGTCCACTGTGCTCCCTGCCAAGTCTAAATAGGAATATCCCTGCAATATCATGTCTACATCGAAGGCATATCTCATTCCATAGCCAATTGTTCCTTGTATATATCTGAACACATGCTTTGTTGCTATCTAGTGTGTATGTCTTAACTGACTCATAAAATGACTGAGTACATTCACTGCATAACATATATCAGGTCCGGTTTTAACCAAATACATCAATGATCCAATAAACTATCTTTAAATATGTGGATCAATCTCTCCTGAATTAGTAGAAGCCTCATTCATTTTCTTCAACTTCATCACCATCGGTGTAGGCAAGGATTTGTAGTCCATCATCCTGAATATCTTCAATATCTCGACTATATATCTTCCTTGACTCAATAGAATCTCATCATTCCTATGCCATACTTCTAGTCTTGAGAAGTAGTGCATCATGCCAAGATCCTTTATCTCGAATTCATAAGTTAATGCAATCTTGCCTTCAACAATAATACTTTTTGAATCAGTGAGTAATAGGTCATCCACATATAGGGCCAAAATCAGGCATTCATTACCAACAATATGGTAGTATAGGTTGGGATCAAAAACACTCTTTTTAAATCCCAAACACATCAAATATCCATCAATATTCTCATACCATGCACGAGGTGCCAATTTTAGTTTGTACAGGGATTTCTTCAACCTGCACACATGAGACTTATGTGCATGTATCACAAATCCATTTCGCTGCTCAATGTAAACTTCTTCCTCAATCTCACCATTAAAAAAGGTTGTCTTTAAATGCATATGATGTAGTTTCCAACCCATGGATGCAACTATTGAAATAATCATATGAATGGAAGTGTATTGGGAAATAGGAGAAAATGTTTCCACATAATCTATTCCCTCCACCTGAGAGAATCCTCTAGACACAAATATAGCTTTGTACTTGATCTGAAAAGATCTTTTAAATGACAATGGTTGAATTATCATGCATGAGTTATTCTACCATTTAGGAAACTGATGAAAGAGGAATAATTAAAGAGGAAACATAAACTCCATTAAGAAATATATAGATATGAACATAACCATGAAGAACAACAAACCATAACAAGATAAGTGATAGTAGAGTTTGATAATATCACCTACATCTCCGGGCCTTTGTCTCAGTGGATGAGGATTTCTTATTTCTGTTCAAATATTTACAAGTACATAACAACAATTCCAAAATGATTACAAACTAATTTTTTCTTGTTCTACCAGATCTCAAGAACCCAACAAAACTAACGACACTGAAATTAGATGAACGAAGCTCTGAGAAATGGCCCACAAAGGTTCTCTCCTCAATGGCTTCCCTGCATAAAAATGGATTTGGCTTGGAAAATATTCAACATGTACCTATTATAAACCTTCTTCATGGATTTAAGAACCTCTAGTTTATATACGCTTGAAGTGGGAAACAAACTCTCAACTTCCCCCCCAAGATATGGCCTAAAAAATGGCCCAATATCCCCTAATATTAACCAAAATATCTCAAAACTACTGAATAATATCAATAAAAATCTTAATACATAGTAATAAACCAAAGATTGAAAAAATCAATTGCACATCCCCCTTCCTCCATGCTCTTGGTAATATGGGCTCCCACCATGTGGCCATGCACTAAATTGCTGGTGCATTGGCCCTTTACCCATCGGCCTTTGGTCTTATGCAATGACATATGGCCGCAGGTTCGATTCTCCACATGCACTCATAGGTATCTGGCCCTCGACGATGTATCCTACAGTTATGTTCCCTGGTTTACAGGCTAGCTTGATAGACCAAGGCTAACCCCTTATCTCCCGCGCCAAGCATTGAAGGAATAGTCCAAGGGCATATGCGATGGTCTTGTGCCAAAGCATCGGGGCTAAGGTTTTGGAATGATTCCCATGCCAAGATATAGCATATGGTCCTATGGTTAGTTCATATGTTGACACATTGATGGATGGGGCTAGGCCCTAGCCCTTACCTTTGTCTGAAATTTCAACCAAAATGAATTCCAATATTTACTTTCCACTATATTTAACAGGTAACAAATGTGGGCGGGATGGTAGCTCGACCCTTGTCAAGCCATTCATTCGGACAAGAAGTCATGGGGTCGACTCTTGGGTGGTCCAAACAAATTTTTTCCAACCAATAACCAATAAAGGGGTGCCACGTGGTAGCCCAATACTAGACCATGTGGCACATTCACATTTGTCCACAAACTAGCCTTGTGTCAAGAAACCATTCGACCATGTCAACCACACTGCCTAATCAACACACTTGCTACGTCAGCACATTGTACCTTCCACTATACCTTTCCACATCAGTATGTGCCACATGTCACTCTTGCATTGGTGCCATGTGTCACACTTTGATTGTTCCACATGCACCTACCCACGTTAGCACTAACGTACCCTACCATGTCAGTTTTACAACCATATGGCATGTACAGTCAGTTGCCACATCAACACTGTATGGAATGTATGGAATGTACAATCAACATTTTTTTTTTCCTTTTTGGCAAAATGAACAGACCACGATATATTGCTCATATGACATTTGTTTGATCCTATTCAAGTTGCATTGGGTTTGTATCAATGAGGTCTACGCACACATCCATTTTGAATCCATTCATAGAACTTTGATTTTTAAGCTTTCCTGGACCCATTTGGTCTCAAGATCGAATTCTAGATCACACCTCCCCACTAAAGATCTTTTGTTCCTCCAAAAGGTTACTGACTAGTCATAAAGTGTGGGATAAGCCACCCGACTTGCTCTCTATCTTTAAACTATGTCCTGTGCAGTTGTTTCATCAATATCAACTGTAAAACAACCATCATAACTGGCAACATATTGTTAGCCATTTGTACTCTGTCACATCTTACTGAAGCCACTATCATCCATGCTGACAACATTACTAATGATAGCAGAAAAAATATGACTCCAAATGAGCTAATATGTTTGTAATACTTGCACGACATTAGATTATCTTGAAGCAAAGTGTGATTGATCTTTCATTCTACAATCATCTCTTGTTCTTGCTTAAGATCAATTACTTGATTTGAAACAATTATAGGTGTTTTTCTTGCATGATCCACCTTTCTTAATTTTTCCATTATTTGAAGAGATTTATTTTTCTTTACATGATGAGCATGTAGCACATATCCGTTTCCTACATTGATTAAGTGATATTGATTATTTTCCCTATAGAATATTGCTTTACTATCATACAAGTAAGCACTGCCTAAGACCATTCAACAATCATTGAGTGGCACCACATCACATGTTACCTCGTCCACAAACTTAGTTGAAATTTCAAACTTTATTGTGCATTTATTTTCTATGTGCAATTTATGATTGTTTCTTATCCATTTAAGTGCATAAGGCTTATGATGCATCTGAGTGTTTAATCCCAATTGTTTAACCAATTCCTCTAAAATCAAGTTAGATTGAGACCCATTATCTACCAGTGTGTCAACCTTAATATGCCTCATAATGACCCTTAAGTGAAACAATTTACTTCTAGAATCATATCCATCACCAAGTTTACCTGTCAAACCAAAAAATGAGACTTTTGATTCATCACCTGAATCTAATCCCAAGTTTGTTGGTCGTGCTGTTGTTGCAAATTTTTTCCTCCCTTTCCTATATTTGAACCACTTCAGTCTCTTCTCAGGATGCAATTTCTAACGACAATCCTCATCATGCCCTTTTTTATTTCAATGCTTGCAAGAGGACATTTCTTCCTTTCTTTCCACTGAATTTGCCTTCTTTCCATTCCACTTCCTTTTGCAATAAGTGCATCATTGTTTTGGCATCCATACTTGTTTCCCCTTTTCTTTATTCCATTGTGGAGTCGATTCTTTATGCCATGTCTCATTCTTGGTCGACATAAACTTCCTATACAAATATTGTCTCTTCCAACACTTGGCAACACAATGCTTAGATGAATGAAAAAAAGTACAAGAATACATAGTCCACAAGTTTTGAATTACATGATTATGATTTTTATAATCAAAAAGAGATTTGGAAAAACCATGACCATTATACCTTTCTTGTTGATATTCACTTTTCTTTAGATATCACTTGCATTTACTATCACAATCATGGAGTGATACACCATCACCTTTCGTGAAGTGTTCCCGCAATGCCTTAAGCTCATCATTTGAAGCATCACTTGCTTCCGATGTTTCGGAGCCCATCTTGGAGAATGCTCCAATATCCTCTTCTTTATGTCCCAATCATAAATAATGAGGTCTTTCCACAACCTCTATCAGATTAACGATACCTTGGACCTTATTTCCAAGGCCCTTTCCTTCATAACCCATCTTGGTTAGCAATTTCAAACCTATACCTCTTGTATGTTTTTCAAATGAACCAAAAGAACCATCTTGATGTGAATAATGAGAAATTGAAGAATGAATTCCACTTTATACCTCATAGATGTTTTTTGAATTTGGTGTAGAAATAAATTCCTTCAATTCTTCTTCGCTTTTGCCGTTCTTTTAAGATTTCACTTGAACCAATCTCTTTCGTTCCAAGTAGTCTTCATACAACACTTTCACCATCTTGGACATGGAAAAGAGAGTCGTTCACATATCCTTCTCATCTTGATAAATTCCCTCTTTAGATGCCATTTTCTCAACTGATATGATCTTTTCCCTGGTAAATATGCAAACTCAAAAACCAACTATCAACTAGCTCTGATAACACTTGATCTGAAAAGACATTTTAAACGACAATGGTTGAGTTATTATACCATTTAGGAAAGTGATGAAAGAGGAATAATTCAAGAGGAAACATAGTAGTCATTAAGAAATATAAAGATCTAAACATAAGCACGAAGAACAACAAGCCATAACAAGAGAAGTGATAACAGAGTTCAGAAATCTCGCCTATGTCTCTAGGCCTTTGTCTTAGTGGGTGAGGCTTTCTTATTTTTGTTCAAATATTTAAAATTAAATCAAAATAGCACCAAAAGGATTAAAAACTGATATGGTATTTTTCTACCAGATATCAAGAACCCAACAAAACTAATGGCACTGAAATCAGATGAACGGAGCTCCCAAAAATGGCCCGCAAAGTTGCTCTCGTCAATGGATTCCCTGCATAAAAATGCTTTGGCTTGGAAAATAGTCAACACGTACCTATTCAGAACCTTCTCCATGGATCCAAGTGCCTCTGGTTTATATAGGCTTGAAGTTTTCAACAAACTCCCAACTTCCCCCTAAGATCTCGCCTAAAAAAGGGCTCAATATTCCCCAATATTGGCCAAAATCCCTCAAAACTGTTGAATAATATCAATAAAAATATTAATACATAGTAATAAACCCACTTTTGAAAAAATCAAGGGTGCAACCCCCTTCCTCTGCGCTCCTAGGCATATGGGCACCCACCATGTGGCCAGGCGCTAAATTGTTGGTGCGTTGGCCCCTTACCCGTTGGCCTCTAGTCTTGTGCAATGCCATATGGTCGTGGGTCCTATTCTCAATGTGCACTCACAGGTATCTAACCCCCGACGGTGTAGCCCATGGTTATGCCCCCTGGTCGGAAGGCTACCCCGACCGACCGGGGCTAACCCGTTATCTCTTGCGCCAAGAATTAATGGAATAGTTCAAGGGCATATGTGATGGTATTGTGCTAAAGTGTCGGGGCTAAGGCTATGGAACAATTCTCGCACCAATATATAACATATGGTCCTTTGGTTAGGTCGTATGGTGATGCGTCGAGGGTTGGGGCTAGGCCCCAACCCTTACCTTCATCCAAACTTTCAACCAAAACACACTCAAATATTTACTTGCCACTATAGTTAACAAGTAAAATATGTGGGCGGGCTGGTAGCCCGGCCCCTACCAAGACATTCACCTAGACTGAAAGTCATGGGGTCAACTCCCCGATGCTCCAAACATAATTTTTCAAACCAATAACCAATAAAGGGGTGCCACATGGCATCCTAGGACTGGGCCACATGGCACCTTCACATTCATTCACAAACCATCCATGTGTCAAGATACCATTCGACCACTTCAACAACACTACCCAGTCAACACACTTGCCACGTCAACACACTGTAGGTGCCACTATACCTTGTCATGTCAGCTTGTGCCATGTGTGACCCTTGTAGTGGTGCCATGTGTCACACTCTGACTAGTCCACCTGTACCTTCTCACGTTAGCGCCAATGTACCCTCCATGTCAGTTGTATGTTCGTATGTCTTGTACAGTCAGTTTCCACATCAACATTGTATGGATTGTATGAACTGTACAATCAACATCATTTTTTTTACCTCTTTGGAAACATGAACAAACCATGATATCTTGGTCATAAGATGTCTATTTGATCCCTTTTAAGTTGTGGTGGGTTCGTATCGATGAGGCCTACACACACTTTTGTTTTGAGCCCATTCCGAGAACATTGAGTTTTAGGCCTTCTTGGACCCATTTTGGTCCTGAGATCTAATTCTGGATCAGTACTTCTCGACATTTCCATCAACTACATCCTTGATCTTATATATACACTTGGAATTCACTACAAAATTCCCTTCTGGTCTCAAAAAAATATCCCGCACATCATTCTTTGTGATGGACTGATACTCTTATGTCATGGAATCTTTCCATACCTGTTGACCTATTGCTTCTCCATGACAAGACTCTTTTCTATCAATGATGTGGCTCATAGATAAAACATATCTCAAAAATATCCTTGGTCTCTAGCTCTCTCAAAATGTACCACGAGGAGCTGCATGTCCCTCTGCCTCCTACAAAGTCTGTCGAGCCCAGACAGGCCTCTTATGACCTACTACAATATCTCTGGGAACATTCTCAAGAGCTATGAGATCAACTGGATCAAATGGATTAGTAATTTTCTCCCTCTGAACTGTTGAAGGGGGAGAAGGTACTATCTCACTACCAATCTCCATCTGAGATTCTCTGTATTTTTGAAATTCTATCTCTTCCTCGAAGGTGATATCTCTTATAAACTCAATCTGTCTTTGATCGGGCATGTAGATCCCATATTCCTTCAAAGATTCATTGTATGCCACAAAAGTACCCTTTCTTCCTGAAGGGTCTAGCTTTGTCCTCTTTTCCTTGGGTACATGAATGTATACATGACACCCAAATATCCTAAAGTGTTGAACCTCAGGTTTCTCTCCAGTGAAAGATTCTTTGGGAGTCATGTTCTTCAGAATCTGATGAGGAATCATGTTTTGAACATACACAACTATCATGGATTCCTATGCCCACAAAATCATATGTAGATTCTCATCATGTATCATTTATTTGGTTTCCTCAATAATAGATCTTTTATTTCTCTCTACAACTCCATTGTAGTAAGGGTTATAAGAAATGATGGACTCCCTCTTGATCCTTGTCTCAATACATAAATCATTGAAATCCCTAGAGGTATACTCTCCTCCATTATCTGATCCAAACACGTTGATCCTTCTCCCAGTCAAGTTCTCAGCTTGAGCTCTAAACTCTTGAAATCTTGCAAGGAATCCATCCTTAGTCTTCAAGAAGTAAATCCAAATCTTCGGAGAGTGATCATCGATGAAGAGAAGATAGTGAAAATATCTTCTCAAGGAAGAAACATTCTTAGGTCCATAGACATATGAATGTATCAAGTCCAAGATCCGCTTGGATTGTAATGTCCCCACTTTGGGACATCATCACAGGGCAGAGATTTACGATGACCAGAGTGGCCAGATGGATGCTAGAGAGAGTACAGAGGTATTTGAGAGGCATTCTGGGGTCCATCTTGTATTGATGATCATATTCCATCATTATGAGCCATTCCGCATAGGTTGGCTTTGGTTTTGTTGCATTCCGACGATTTCC
>CBVK0100228259.1:0-25484 GCA_900067695.1 Picea abies | reverse complement strand
CACGTGAGGGATGATAGACTGGTCCATTAGGTAGAGGTGCATTGGGGGTCAGATCAATTGGATGCTTGACTTGGAAGTGTGTTGGTACCCCGGTTGGTGAGGAGAAGATGTCTCTGTATTCTTCCATGATCCCGTCCACTTGCTTCTACTGCAAATAGAGTCTTTGTGTAGAGGCCATGGATGTGGCGAAAACCTTTTGCTTACTGTGAGCGTGGATCACAAAGAAGAAAAACTTCCTGGTCTATGAGATGACCTTACTGCATTTCTTAGTAGAGATTAAAGAAATAGCAGTAGGCGGTGCTACCTCTGGTATCCTGTACAATTGTATACCCAAAGTAATAATAACACTGCGGGGTCTAGACTCATACACAACATGATGCTTCCACAAATATGGTTGTCCTAAAATAACATCACAAACTTCAAGGGGAGAAATATCACACAGTACCTCAATTTTTAAAGGCTTGATGTCGTAGGGAAGACAAAATTGTTGGTTGACACAAAGATCTCTTCCTTGGAGAAGCCAGTCGATGGTGTAGTGTTGCGGGTGCGGTGTCGTTGGCAGGTCTAGCTGCTTGATGACCTCTATTGAAATCAGGTTCTTCTGACTACCACTATCGACAATGAAATTAAGTGGAGCCCCCTTTACCCACATCTATGAGTGAAAGAGGTGTTCCCCTTCCTATGTTTCTTCTGGTTCGCTTTGCCAGACTTTGGTGGTAGTGACAGTGGCATTGGGTTCAACATCAATAATCTGCTTCTTTCCTTCAGGATTTGTTTTGGAATCAGAATCGACCTCTGACTTAGAATCCTTTAGTTCAACCATGAGGGACTTATTGGAGTGACATTCTTCGTTGTTGTGCCAAGGGTTTTTATGGTACTCAAACCATTTTCCCATGTCCTTATTCATCTTCTCATTTCCCTTCTTGTGCTGTGGCTTGGAATGGTTTTCCTAAGGGCATCCATCTCAACTTGGTCCCTTTATATGTGGGTTGGGGTTGCCTTTGCCCTGCTTCAGTAGTGAGGAGTTTGTAGATCCAAACTCTCACCTTTTTTTCTTAAATTTTTGCTCGACCTTGACAATGTATCTATAAGTCGTTCCCAATGAGGATATGTCCAGAAAATCCATTTATGTTTGAATGTATCTATACAAAAAACCATGTTATTTGAGCATCGAATGACGCTCAGAGTCTTTGATACCCAATTTGGTGCGTAGGTTACAGAAAATATTGGTGAAATATGGTACTGTCTAGTCCCTTTCTTGACGTAGGGTGGTCCATATCATGTACTGATCCTCGTAGCTTCCAACATGGTAGTATTGTTCTTTAATAGTGTCCTGGAAGGAATCCCATGTAGAGGCCACCACAAATATTTCATATTCCTTCACATCCATTTTCTCAGAGTAAGTATCCCACCAGTATTTAACATGGGGAACGGCCTTAAGGAGTGAAAAAGTGATATTTTCCCTATCAAAAAAATTGTGCATCGAAAAATAACCTTCGAGCAGATTCAACCATTTATCTACAACATCCGCATCTATCAGTCCTTCAAATAATGGAATATGAAAATTTACTTGTACCTTGAGGGGGGTTGCATGGTCGCTTGATGAAGATGCTTCTCCTATGGGCAGTTGTCGAAGGATATGCATGAAGTTGTCCTTGTTCCTTTGTCGTGCAAGGGCTTCCTCGAACAAAATTTTAACAGGATCTCCTGCTCCATCATATTTCTTTTCGTCCCCCATGGGTTGTTTTTGGTCTCGACATGATCGATCTTGTAATGGCCCGATTGGTTCGAGTCCCAAATTATTATACCCAAATCTTGTCAGGGACATGCACAAAGAAAAACAAATGAAGAACATATTGTTTTGATACCACTGATCCAGATTTAGGAGTGGAACAAACTGATTAAAAGACTTAATACAATAAACATAGAGATATGAAGAATAACACAGATATCCAGTGAATAATATATTCTATTGAATAATGAAATAGGTTGAAACTGTAAAACTATAGATCTGAAACACTTTCTGAAATGGTGGTAGCTATCTATAAGAAGACATGTGGCTGCTATGTGCATCCATGTAAGCATAAAATGGATTAAAATGAGGCTCCAGAGGCCTTTTTGTTATTACTCATGAATGCCAAAACCCTATACATCCAAAAACCTAACACTAGAAGGTGAAACACCAAAATTCATGTGGGCCCCTATGGGTAAGTTGGTGTAAGTTGGTACCTCAACTTCCCAGGGTCGTAACTTTTGCTTACGACCTTTGCTTTAGGTTCATGATATCCTGTTGGAAAGGTATTTCAGAGAACTACACATTCTACCGACAAACTCTGACACTGTCTATAGTTTGACTATGGTGAGAAAAAAAAACAAGATTTGGGGCCCCAAAACGGCCATGGAAGTACAAAAAGATGTGATGACATGAAAACATACAAAATAATCCATTTGGATTAGGAGAGAGGCCACCAGTATCCACCTGGAGGATGTGTGAGCCTTCAAACAACCTCAGAAGTGTAGAACCCACAATTACAAAGAAGTACAGAAGAACATGTTGAACAAAAATGAAAAAGAGGATCCAGTTGGAATAGGTGGGTGGACACCAATATCCACCTCGATCAAATATGCAATACATAACATAGATAACATAGGTTTTACCCTGGTTCACCGCCTCTTGGGCTATGCCCACAAAGATCTGTCTTCTTAGGCTCTTTTATTTAGATTTCTGCAATACCTGGCGCTGCGCACTACAATTCTGATCATACAATCCTAAAAAAAGTTCCACAACCTCTATGAGGCATACTAGATCACACCGGGCTCCTTAGCCTTTGATCTAACCTTCAATATATAACTACCTTACCCTTCTACAACTCAACAACTTACAAAAATGTATCAAAACTAGTTTGGTTTCCTTACAATAGCTCAAAACTGGAACAACCTTTGAACCAAAAGAGACAACCCCCTCGACCTAGGCCTCCTAGGTTTTTATTTATACTAATTTACAATATTCTTCTCTATTACAATACCTTACCAAAACCCTAACCCTAACATGGTTAGGTTTTCCTGCCTACACGCCTTGCATGCTTTCCTCCTTTGCATGCGGCTTTCCCTCGCACATGCTCCTTTTCCTGCCAGTTTTTCTTCTCTAAAATTGGGTTTTACCTTCCAAAAATAAAAATAGGTCTGTGCCCAAAACCATCATAAGAGTATAATTTCTTGTTCTTGTCTTGGAACCTCAATCCTTTCTTGTCATTTTCCTTATTTTTTTGTCTTGGAAAATGACCTTTGCTTCTAGCCTTATTCCATGGATGGCTTCCCCTGCAAGGGTTGTCTTCTTTGACATGCCACGATATTGTGATTATTAGATCTATTAGGGAGTATTAATTTACAAAGTCAAAACAGTTGGTTTTGTTGCTAATTGAGTCTTGTAGTCATGTTTCGGTCTCTTAAAAGATCATGTGTCAAGGTTCGATGGTATTTCTATCAATGTAATATCAATGAGGTGATGAGGCATGTGGAGCACTCCTAGTCATTTTTTATTATTATTTTTCTATCCTTGGAATTACCTATGGCCTTCTAGCTACAAAAATGGCAAATACACTATCATAGATTGACAGAGAGAGAGTTCATAAAGGAAACTATTGAAACAAAGATTTCACAACAAATTTCTTAGTTGTTGTGAAATGTTATTTTCATCATAACTTTACAAATAAAAACTGGGTTTTTCCCAAATGTTCGTTGGATAGGAATAATAGTGTCATTAATTTTATGACAAAAAATATTCCCAACCCATTTTTTCATTTGGGAGAAATGGAAAAATTACTAGTCATTGTGAAATCTCTTGGTTGTTGTGAAATTTCCTGTAGTTGACTATTTTTGCAGTCAACTTCAAGTGCATATTCTGAGCATATGGTGATTGATATAAACAATCTGAAAGATTTTTTTCTCAATATGGTTTCATATACAAAAAAAATCTCTGTGTTTTTGCATAGGTGTCATGGTTTGGGATATTCAAAGGGATCTTTAGAACCCATTTTTACATATTTCTTCCTAATCTAATTACTTAAAAACTAAACCCTAAAAAATAGGACTTAGTTTCCTTCTCAAATGTGAAACCCTAACTATTTTGAACTTATTGATTAAAATTGAAATGTAATTCTATATATTGTGAAGGAAAGAAGGAGAATAGGGTTGGAGACTTGAGGAAAAAATCTCTTTGGTTGTTGTATATATTTTTTGTTGTTAATGAAAGATTTCAAGATAAAGGGCTTGAATATTTGTCTTAGAGATTCTTGTGCTAGTAATATGCAGTTTGTTTTTCCTTGTGAATGTTTCCTATCTTTGTTGATCATTATGTCTATTCTTATATTATGAGTGAATGATTATAGATAGATAATTCCTTATTGATTCTCTTGATCTCACATTCAATTTTCCTACATTAGTCTTATGATATTGTGACAGAACTCATCCACTTCTTGGTGCTTTGTTATAATTTATGTGTTATTTTATTCTCACCACCATACTACAATGCCTATGATGACCCACATATTTCTAGTTACGTAGCCTATGAAGTAAATTTTTTCATATCAACCAGTTTTGAAAGCTTTGATTTGACCTATCTTTATTATGACTCCATGCCCAATGGGTGTTTCACTCAATCCTACGACCACATCATAATTTTTTTGTCTTTACCTATAGTTCAGGCCACTCTGCTATAATTTCAATGAGAGATCCCTCTCTAGTTGGAAATGCTAGTTTCCAGCTCAAATTGGTTTGAAAATGTTACCTCTGTGGTTTCCTTTCACAACCACGAAAAATTACAGAGTGATAAAATTTTGGCATCGTTGTCGGGGAAAAAAGGTGAAATATTCCATGGGAAAGAATGAAAAAGTTTCAGATCTGATTCCTGAAGAGTAAACAAAGAGTTAGAAACAAAGGTTGGATGTATATTTTACCCTAGTGACTCCATTTTAAGAAGAATTTAGATTTCAGAGTATCAATGGTGACTCCACTGTCAGAATGATTCATTGGTTGATGGATTTATTGGTGAATCCATTGGACTATGAGGGACTTGGATGATGCTTCTATCATTGCAAGGTCTGCATGCTTGGAATTTTTAGAAATTTATGGTTTCCCTAATTCATTACCCAAGGATGAATATTTTTTAAGGAATGGTCCAAAATTTAGTGGAGAGGATTTGTGTTTGGTCTTGAAACATATCTCATATTTCCGTGACTTTACTAATATTCTTAGAATCAAGAATGAAGATGTATTTATTAGATTGTTTTACGATTTTTTTTTGTATAAGTTGGGATGAAGGTTTGCCTGCTAGGTCCATTAGATATTTTTCAACTTTTTGGCTCATGTTTATAGAAACATGGATGGAGAAAATAGATTTTGTGGAAACCCTTGTTTCCATTCAAGGTTTTAAACAATGGAATGATATGTACACCAATGATGAAGTGGATGAAAACATTTCTTCATTTTTGTATTCTTATTTAAAGTCATGCAAATGTAGCTCGGAAGATAAAATCCAGTTTTTAGATGAGTTTGGAAAGGACATTAAAAAATATCTTGAGGCTTTAGAAGAACGGGAAATATCCCAAATTATTCCATTATAGGGTATTTCTTTTGAAGTTTCATTTTAGCATAAGAAAAAAAACACATCGCTTCCTTTTCCCTTTGATATTGAGGATCAACAAACAAAATATTGCTTCTATGATTTTTATGATCCTGTAGTTGATTATACGCAGGAATTTTTCAATATGAACTCTCAGTCATGTTTTCACTATGAATACCAGATTCATCATCAGTTGTCTTTTCCATTAAAGTTTCCAGTTTTTATTTTGTTCAAGCATGGTCAAGGAGTCAAATTACTTGAGAAGCTTCTTCATTGGCTGCATTGGTATTTTTGTATCATGTGATTGAGAAATAATTTTCAGCATCTTAGAGTAGGATGATGTATATAAATAAGCAGTCTAAATCAACATATATATTCATTTTTCAGTATGCAGTAATTCCAGTTTGGTTTGCAGCAGTGTACAGGTTAGTTTTAAAGTTGTGGGGTATATGGCTTGGGAGCATCCCAATGGATAAG
Source organism: Picea abies (assembly GCA_900067695.1). Lineage (NCBI taxonomy): Eukaryota > Viridiplantae > Streptophyta > Pinopsida > Pinales > Pinaceae > Picea > Picea abies. The sequence goes on along the minus strand of CBVK0100228259.1, from coordinate 19,387 downwards.
GTACTAGATCTGAGGCTCTTTGTCACTTCACAGGGAGGATAACATCCCCATTGGAGCCTATGTTAGGGAGTATTAATTTACAAATTCAAAACAATTGGTTTTCTTGCTAATTGAGTCTTGTAGTCATGTCTTGGTCTCTTAAAATATCATGTGTCATGGTTCGATGATATTTCTATCGATGAGCCAATGAGACAATGAGGCATGTGGAGCATTCTTGGTCATTTTTGTGATTATTTTTCTATCCTTGACATTGCCTATGGACTTATAGATGCAATAATGGAAAAGGAACTATCACATATTGATAGAGAGAGAGAGAGAGAGTTCACAAAGGAAACTGTTGAAACAAAGATTTTGCGTCAAATTTCCTAGCTGTCGTGAAATTTTATTTTCATCATAAATTTAAAAACACAAACTGGGTTTTTCCGAAATATTGTTTGGAGTGGAGTCATAGTGTAATTATTTTTTTGACAAAAACTCAGCCCCACCTAGTTCACCATGTGGGATAAAAGGAGAAAATACCAGTCACTGTGAAATCTCTTGGTTGCTGCGAAATTTCATGTGGCTGACTTTTTTTGCAGTCAACTTCAAGTGTAGATTCTGAGCATATGGTGATTTATATCAACAAATAGAAAGACATTTTTCTCAATAATGGGTTCATATACAAAAACCTCTCTAATTTTTTTCACAGGTGTCATGTTTTTGGAGATTCAAAGGGATCTTTATAGACTATTTTTACAGATTTCCGCCTAATTTAATTAGTTAAAAACTAAACCCCCAAAAATAGGATTTATTTTGTAACTTCTTATTGAATGTGAAACCCTAAATATTTAGACCTCATTGAGTTATATTGAAATATAATTCTATATATTGTGAAGGAAATAAGGATAAAATTGTTGGAGACTTGAGGGAAAATACTCTTTGGCTGTTGTATATATTTTTTGTTGTTAATGAAAGATTCCAGGATGAAGGAATTGAATATTTGTCTCATAGATTCTTGTGCTAGTAATCTGCAGTTTGTTTTTCCCTGTGAATGTTTCCTATATTTTTTTATCATTATGTTTATTCTTCTATTCTAAGTGAATCATTATAGATAGAGAATTCATTGTTGATTATCTTTATCTCACATTCAGTTTTCCTACATTAGTCTTTTGATATTGTGACATAACTCATCCACTGCTTGGTTCTCTATTATAATTGATGTGTTATTTTCTTCTCACCACCATACTACAATGTATATGATGACTAACAGATTACTGGCTACCTATCCTATGAATTAAATTTGTTCATATCAACCAGTTTTGAAAGCTTTGATTTGACCTGTCTTTATTATGACTCCATGCCCAATGGGTGTTTCACTCAATCCTACCACCACATCATAAAAATTTTGTATTTACCTACAGATCTGGCCACTGTGCTATAATTTCAATGAGAGATCCCTCTCTAGTTGGAAGGCTAGTTTCCATCCCAAAGTGGTTTGAAAAAGTTACCTCTATGTTTTCCTTTCATAACCATAGAAAATTACAGAGTGATAACAAGCTCCACAGAAAACACATGGATACATAGACCATAAATTCACACTGGTATTATTAGTGGGAAATGTCTTCATTCCCTCTTTGGAATGCTCATCTCTTCCTGAAGATGTCTTGCATTTGATACCTTTTCCTGGGATGGAAGGTAATACCAATTGATTATGAAGGACTTCTTCATTTGAATTTCTCCTTACTTCATCCATCCTAGAGTATTCTCCATATTGATGGGGAGAAGAAGAATATAATGAATTATCTTCCTCGGTTACTATTTGTAAACCATTTGTAGGAGATAGTCTCTCTTCCATAGGATACTTTTCCTTCTCCACTTTTCTATATTCATAGAATGGTGCCAATATCTGGTCCTTACCCTGCAACTCTCTTTCCAATTCAAGAAATATAATACCTCTAAGGAATTCTTCATGACATATAAATCGATATTGAAGCCTCTTCTTCTCCTCCTCGAGAGATTGCAGATGCATTCTCAATTTAGAGTTCTCCTTCTGAGTATGTCGGTTCAATATTTCTAAAGCCTTAATTTCATCAGGGCTTTACTCATGTTGTCCTCTGCAACAAAGAGATGTGTGCTTGCAAACAAGGATTCTTCAGCCACCTTCACCAAATTGAGTCTTGGACCTCGTCACATCCACTTGAAAAAACCTTTTCAAAACCAACTCTGATACTAGCCTGATCCAAAAATACTTAGATTCTAATTTACTCTTAAAGATACATGTTAACATCTAACATGATTCAAAAATATTCTTGATCATCTTTTGACAAATTTTCATAACACATGTGAATCCCTTTACTTTTCCAAAAAAATCATAAAATGATGAATACATTGCAAAATAATGAGATATAACACAACATAAAAAAAAAAAAAACTATGAATACAATATTTTATGATGGGGTTCACCTCTCCTAGGCTACATCTCTGAGTCCCCTTTCAATAGTGAGATTTCTCTTCATTAATCTCAAATGTCAAAATTGCAATGAAAATGGACTTACAAAATCCAATCTTGAATTCACTCTTCAATTCTACTCTTCAACCTCAAAAATAGAGGCTACCATTAAATTCCTCTCAAAATTCTGTGAAAAATGAATGTAAACTCGACTATATTCTGAATAAGCTCAAAATGACTCCCTTCTTCACACAAAAAATGTGCTAAAATTATCATACAAGGAAATCTGAACTAAGATATTCATAGACAACATATTAGCACAAAATAGACAACAACATCATGCTCCTCTCAAAAAAATGAGACAAACGTGTATAAACATGACTATATTTGGACAAAGGGATCAATGGCATGCAACATAATCAAACACCATAACTAAGAACCTCCTAGCACACAAATAGAGACATTCCATACTATACCCTTGCACAAAAGTCTATGTCTCATAATTTGTGTCATGTATCAAAATTTGTGCCCTTTATATATCCTAGGTCGACCAAACCATGGCCCGACCTTCACATTGACATCGACATAATTTTAAATGAGAGTTTTCTTGGAATCTCATAACAAGCAATACCTTTGGCGCAATGGTTAGGGAATTAATACATGTGGGAGGAGTTCACGTGTTCAAACTCGTGGACCTCTTCCCCTTTGGAAATTTTATGTAACCATAGGTTATATTTGGTATGTTATTTATTAAATTCGGTGGCATAGTTGTTAGCGCCCCATGAATATTGGCACACAATTACATTGGATAATGCATAAACCACAAGCCGAGGGATAATCCCTCAGCCTTTTTCCTGTCAGACATACCTTTAAAAAAATTCAAATAAAATGTTTGACATATGAATATTAAGTCATATGCTATGGTGTATTGGTAAGTCATTGGATTGTTGTGTATGAGGTCGAGGGTTTGACCCCAATCAACCCATAAAATTTTGTTAAACAAAACCATAGAAGGCTAATGGGAGGTTTCCATGTGTCAACATGTCATTGGTCCACATGTGCAAACCATGCCATGTGTCAAATTCCAATTGGTCCACCTTGGAATATAAAATCCCCACATGACCTACCAAGTTGGATGTATGACCTGCCAACTCAACGTACTACCTACCACATGTCTTGTCATTAGGTTCCTACATTAACATTGTATGACTTGTATGAATTTTCCACATGTCACCCTTCCAGTTGTTCCAAGTGTCACCCCCTTTTGACCTTTCGAACTTGTTTGACCAAAACTTTGAAGATCCATAACATTCTCATATGAAGTTTATTTGAGGTGATTCACGTGTTGTTGGAAAGCACTCACCGAGCTCTATGTAATGAAGTCCTTTTCAAGAAAATTTTATATGATCAATTTTGATAATTTATAGATCCTCCTAGATCTCTTTGAGTGTTTTAGATCCTCCCAGATCACTCATGAAGGAGGTTTCAAGAACCTACCAAGAGTTAATAGAAGCATGAGGTAACCCTTTGAACCACTTTCTAACATCTCCTTCAAGGGTATGTACAAATAGTATTATAAAAAAATCATCATGCTCCATGAAGAGATTATCTACAAAGTCTTGAAAGAATGTCATATGCTCTTCAACTGTTATTTCTTTTTCCTCATCATATTTTGGCAGGCGTTTAAGGTAATTGTCTGGAAGTTAGTGAGGGTTTGTAGGAAGATATAGAGGTCCATACCTAGATACCACCCATGTATTAATAGGTGATGGAGGTGGTGGTGGGTTTATATTTCCTCCACCTTGACCCACCATTAAGTGATTAGTAATTAAATTGTTGGCTTCTGCAAACAAAGGTGGCCTAGGATTTTTCAAGAAAGGTCTATACGAACTAATGGGTGACTGAGATAAAGTTAGAGGAGAATTATGAAGGTTGATTAGAGGTTGATTAGAAAATTTTGTGGTTGAATAATCCTCTAAATTTGTTTAGGGTATCCTATCAACACTATTTAATTTAGAACTAGTAAAAGGAAAAGTTTCAAGATCAGGGTGGCTTCCCAACTGAAGTCTTTTGTGGGTATTTCTCCAAGAGATCAACTTTTTAGGATAAAAAAACTCTAGTATGCATGCAGGATCTATATTCTCTCTAGTATGATTTTTTTTATGTCATATTTGTTATGCCCTTTTCATCACTTGGGTGAGAAAAACAACGACACTTGGATGCCTAGTTGGGACTGCTATACAAGATAAAAGTGTTGGCACAGGGGCAGACCCAGGGTTCAACACTTCAACAACACACCAACAAAACCCTAACTACCAGCCCTTTCAGAAACACCTACAAAGCAGATGAAGTCTCACCCGAGGTAGAGGCAGGGGGGTTGCAAGACTCAAATGTCTACAACCTAGTTGGGACACAGATCTGTGATTAAAACACTTAACAGAGAACTTATCCAACAATATGCATTAAGTTATGATTCTTATTCACATCGTAGATTAACCCTAATTACATATCAGTGTAGTAACAACCAAGATTAACCCTTAAAACTTATTAGCACATAGCATAAGCTCAGATATAACATTTATTCACATCATAAAGCACTAAGAATTCATGGATATATCTATCATACATTAAGAATAGTGCACTAATAATATAAATACATAAATCACATGAACCACATTGCACAAAGCACATCGACACAGGATATACATGGTTCACCCCAGTGTGCGGCTACATCCACCAAATATTCTTCTTCTTTATTAGTATTCAAGCCTTCTTACATTCCTCTACTCATGTGCATGAAGCCACAAATCCAAATCCACCAAGGGATAGGATATCTACATGCACGTCACCATATCCTCCTTCCTCGAATAAGGTTAGGGCACAAAGCCTTACACAGTCTGTGCACAAAGTCCTTTACAATACCCTTTGCATGAAGCCACTAGTCATGCACTAAGCCAATGACCTCTCTAAGCCAATTTTCTCCTTTAATTAGATCACCTAGCTACTTATTTATACATTAAAAAAGGGCCTAATCATGGGTAAACCCATGGGCCGACATCCCATACCCGTTACAGAACCCCAAAAACCCAAAAAGCCAGCAAAAATGGGAAATATCCAATGATATCCACTTCTCCTGGGCACTACGTCTTCAACCATCCTGTCGAAGTCCAAAAAATGGTCAAACACAACCAACATTTCCTCAAAACTTGGTCGAGGGCCAACAGGCCCCCAACACTCACATGTGCCTCGTCCCGAGTCACTCTAATTTCGGTAATACAACTTCGAAGGCCTCAAGATTAGCTTGAACTGCCTCGACTTGTTTCTTTTCTAGAGCCTCCTACTCGATGAACTCCTGAATTACTTGCTTGGTGACAGGCCCTTCCAGGTGTTTTTCCACTGTTGTGACCACTTGTTCCAACTGAGAGCTTTGTCCCTCAATCTCTTCAAAAAGTGTGTAGGCTTCATCCTGCACTGGCTGGAGTCTCTGTGTCACCTCCATAACTCTACTCTATATGGAAGTGACCTGTTGCTAGACTGCGTGTTTCTCCTGTGACCTCTTCATATTCTAATTTGTAGTAAGCAGCTTCATCTATGCTTGCACTGTAGACGCCTGTTGCTTCACCTCCTAGAGTTGTGCCTCCAATGTCCTCATATCCGGGTCTTTTGCAAGGCACTCATAGGTTTGCACACTTCAATTAATTAGTTTCTTACATTCTGAAGCCAACGCCCTGATTCTTTCTATTGTGCTCCTGGAAATTTCTTCCCTCTGATCCCGCACTTCTTGCAGAGTGCTCAACACTGCTTGAAGTTCTAAATATGATACTCTGGCTTGAAGCTACTGAATGGCCTCAATGAGCTTCCCCACTTGGCTCTCGGTTGTCTCTTCTTCCATCTATGCCAAGCCTAACACAGAGCAAAGTTCTCTAGTCACTGCTTCCTTAACCACAGTCTACTCCGTGAGAAGCTGGTCTTTATCTTTCTGGATTTTCTCTCTGTCCTCCTCGAACCTCGCTCTAATGCCATATTTATCTTGCTACGTAACCCGAAGTTTCTCTAAGGACTCCTCCTTTTATTCTTGGAATCGATGAAGTTGAGCTTCAGTTTCATCTGTTAGCCTTCATAATTGGGTGGGCTCATCCCCCAATTCTAGAATTTTTTATGAAAACGATGCAGTAGACACTGCACGGCTCGAGTAGAGGGCTTGTTGTATGTCTTTAATCTCTTTCTTGATTTTGTCATACATTGATTCTTTCTTCTCTTCATGTCTCTACAGGATATCCTCTGAGGCATCTTCTACAGAAGTGATGATGAGTTGGATATCATCCACTGTGAGCGCATTCTATGACTGGGGCTTATTGTCTTGAGTATTCTTTCACATTGAGGGTTTCTATGGAGAAACCTTCCTTTTCTTTGATGTCTTGGCCTCTGTAAGGGTGGTGTCACTTCACCCTTTTCTTACTTTTCTTCTTCCCCTTCCTCCTCTTGGTTTACTTCGTCGCCTCCTCCTCCTTCAGGTGAGTCAAGCACATTTTCCTCTGATGCGTTGTCCTTCCCCTCACGGTTTATGTCCCGCACTTCCTCCTTTTTATTCTTTTTCTTTGCATTTCTCTGTCCATCATACTCCATCCAGGAGACCAAAGGAATTCTTATGATGTCGGGTTCATAGAGTTCTGCATCTTCGAACGATACATTATTTCAGATCTAACATTTATTCACATCATAAATCACTAAGCATTCATGGATCTATCTATCATACATTAAGAACAATGCACTAAGCAAATAGATACATAAATCACATGAACCACATTTCACAAAGCACATCAACATAGGATATATGTGGTTCACCCAGTGTGAGTCTATGTCCACCAACTCTTCTTCTTATTTATTAGTCTTCAAGCCTTCTTAAATTCCTCTGCTCCTGTGCACAAAGCCACAGAGCCAACTCCACCAAGGTACATGAGATCTGCGTGCACCTCACCAAATCCTCCTTCCCAAAATAAGTTCAGGGCACAAAGCCTTACACAGTATGTGCACAAAGTCCCTTACAATACCCTTTGCACGAAGCCACTAGTCATGCACTAAGCCAATGACCTCTCTAAGATAATTTTATCCTTTACTTTCATCGCCTAGATACTTATTTATACATTACAAAAGGCCTAATCATGGGTAAACCCATGGGCCAACATCCCATACCCATTAAATAAACCCTAAAATCTAAAATCCCACAAAAATGGGTGAGATCCCGCGATCTTCGCTTCGCATGGGTGCTCCGTCTTCGACCAACCTATCAAAGTCCCAAAAATGGTCAAACATGACCAATGTTTCCTTGAAACTTGGTCAAGGGCCAACAAGAAGTTCGTGAGTGGGTTAAACAAGCCAAACACATTTAATAAACAAATAAACAAACTAAAATAACTAAGGAAATAAAAACTAGAATGCATAAGAAACTTTAGTACCATAAACAATCAACCAATGACCAAGATAATGCCACCAATGGATAACTATATTAGTTGGAAAAACATGGTAGAGAAAAATGAGGGCTTATGTTAGCACATCGGCAGACCTGGGGTTTAGCTACAAGAGCGCACCAACAAGCCCTAGCTACTGGCCCTTTCGGCAACACCTACGAAGCAGGTGTAGTCTCACCTAAACAAGCTATGAGGGGGTTGCAAGACATAAATGTCTACAACCAGGGGAATATCAAGCGGTCCTTATTACTACAGCAACATAACATGCATCTACCATTTACTAGCTAGATCTATCCTTCATAGCTATAGATATGATATAATACAATAATGCACATAACAATATAACAACAACAGAGATCAAAGTGTCAATCACACACACAACAATATATGTACGTGGTTCACCCTCTCTCTAGGGCTATGTCCACAGAACTGTGCTTATGGTATATTAAGATAAAGCTTATAGTTTTGATCTGCGCTCTTGGCCAACAGATACTCTCTTCTTTGTCTCTCTTCCTCTCTGCCTTCCTGCGCACCCAGCTGCAGGACTTGATCTTCACACCCAACTAAAGATCTTACAATACTAGAAGGCTCTCTCTGTCTCTCTCAGCACCTCTCTCACCCTTAATGCAATATTCTCCCAATGAACAATAATCGACAACAAGGGTCAACCATGGTACTGACCCGACCTAGGTCCTCTCGACTTCTATTTATACATTACAATCCCTCACCGACACCCTTAGGTTGAAACCTAGGTGTCAAAACCCTAATTACCAAAAACCTAGGTGTCTACAACCCTAGGTCAACTTGACCCATTTTTTCTAGGCTTCGCCAGCCTGTCTTTCCTTCTCCATATCGTGATGCTCCAAGGCATCTAATGCTATCTTTTTCCACTTCCTAAGTCATCCTCGGTCCATCCTCCTTACTGATCTTTCATCCTCAATCTCCTCATCCAACAGCTTTCTTTTCTGCACTTCGCTCCATCTTCTTTGTTCTTTTGCTCACTTCGACCCAGTGATAGCCACTGTGTCTCCCACGAAGCTCGCTTTTTACCTTTTCTTCCTCATTCTTCGCTTCCTTCCATAACCCAGGGTCAACAGGCCCCCAACACTCACCTCTGACTCATCCCAAGGCACTTGAGATCTAATCCTCTTGTTTTTTCTTCGACTTTCGACTGTGCAGTGTAGCCCTTGCTTTCTACTTTATACCTCCTTTCCATCCTTCTGCAGACTGTATTTTTTGTGTCTGGTACCTAGTTTCAACTGCACCTAGTACATGGACCCTTGTCTTATTGATTCTACTAAGAGTTGCGAGGCAGTTGGTTGTCATAGTACAACTTTAGCCCACTCCCATTCACCAAGCCTTCCTTCCATTCTCCTTTCAATGTCTTCAGTTGTGCAACTCCTCCTTTTGTAACATAGACAATCTCATATGGTCTGAGCCAATGCATTATGAACTTCCTAGGGTGTTTTATAAACTTATTTTCATATAGCAGGACTAAATCACCTTGCCTGAATATCTTCTTCTTGGTGTGTCTGTCATGATAGGCCTTTTCTCGTTCCTTCTGAATTTGTTGATGGAAGCCTACAATGAATCTATCTTCTTCTAGTTCGACCAACTGTGATATCCTCTCATGAATAGCGCCAGTATCATCCATGTCTATAAATGCAACAATTATTAAGCTTGGTACCAAGTACTCCATTGGGACAACAACTTCAAGACCATAGACCAACTTGAAAGGGGTCTGCATTGTTAATTTCTTGCAAGTGGTTCTATAAGCCCAGAGTATTGCTGGTACTCTTAAATCCTAGTCATCCCTATTCACACTGCAAATCTTTTTCAATGTTGTCTCCAAGATCTTGTCGAATGCTTCAACCGTTTCGTTTGCTTGTGGATGATAAGGTGTACTCTTCTGATGGTGGACTACAAATTCTTCAGTCAGGGCTTCAATTGTCTTATTGATGAAGTTTGTACCTTGATCACTCATAAGGACCTTAGGGAATCCAAACCTGGTTATTATGTCATCGAATATAAAAAGCGCAACTGTAGTTGCACTACAGTCCTTGACTGGTCTTTCTTCGGCCCATCTAGCCAAGTATTCTATCGCAGTGATAATATACCTTGCTCTTGTGCGCTTTCCTGGTGGGTTTATAGTTCTCATGAAGTCAATCGCCCATTTTTCAAATGCTTGTAAGGTCATCTATGGTGCTAATGGAATCTCATCTCTTCAGGATGGTTTTCCAACTCACTGGCATACATTGCATGCTTTGGCATATTCTTTAGCATCTCTATGTAATGTAGGCCCCCAAAGGCCAGCTCCTAGAACCTTCTGCGCAGTTTCTTTTCCTGCATAATTTCCTCCTACAATGCCTTCATGATCTTCTTCAAGGATCATAGGGCGTTCTACCTCCATCACACATCTTCTTAGGATCTCATCAGGTCCCATTTTTCATAGCTGACCAACTATCAGTGAAAAATCTGCAGCGCACACCACTAGTTGTTTCTTCTGCGGAATTGTGTATTTGGCTGGAGCTATTCCTGTTGACAAGAACTGGACCATGTCCATGAAGTGGTCATCAATATTTCTAATGGTGAGAAACTATGCATCCAGTAGTGTGTCCTCCAGACTAGTAGGTTCTTTGCCATGCTCCAACCTCGACAGGTGTTCTGGGCCCTTATGCATTCTTCTTGGCTTAACTATGATCTCAAAATCATATTCTTGAAATAGGAGAAGCCATCTGCATATTCTCCCCCCCAACACTGGATTTTTTGACTAGGTATTTCAGCATGGAGTGATCAGTAAACATTTTAAAGTGTCCTCCCAACAAGTAGTGGCACAATTTCTGCAATGCATACACCATGGCTAGTCCCTCTCTCTCTGTAGTAGTGTAATTGATTTCAGTTGTGGAGAGATTTCTGCTGGCAAATGATAATGGATGATCAATGTCCCCTTCTCTAGGTTGTGTCAGTACTTCTCCTAATGCAATAGAATATGCATCAACATGCACATTAAATTCCTTGCTCAAGTTGGGAAAGACTAGAATAGGCACAGTGACCATCTTTTGTTTCAGTGTGTCAAAGATCTACTGACATTCGTCTGTCCAACCAAACTGACAGTCTTTCTTTAATAACCTCTCCATTGGCACAGTAATCTGAGCATATCCTTTGATAAATTTCCTGTAATAGTTAGTATGTCCTAGCGCAGTTTGTAGTTGTTTGACTGATGTAGGTGGTGGTAAATCAACTATAATTGCAATTTTGGATGGATCCACCAACAATCCTTACTTGCAATATACAATATGACCTAATAATACTCCAAATGGTGAGAAGAATATGCACTTCTTCAAATTCAAAGCAATTTGACACTACCTGCATTTATCTAGCATTAGCCTTAGAAATTCAATATGATTTTTCAACAAACTAAAAATAGTCCAGTCATCAAAGTATGCTTCTAAAAACTTATGCAAAAATCCTTTGAATGCTTCAACCACCACCCTAGAAAAGATGGTTGGGGCATTCTTCAGTCTAAATGGCATTACTGTATATTGGTAGGATCCCCACTCTATGGCAAACGTAGTCTTATGATGATCCTCCTTGGTGATGTGGATCTGATGGTATCCTGAAAACCCATCTGTAAAAGAATATACTTCTTGGCCTCCCACATTATCCAGCACTTCGTCTGTGAAAGGTGTAGGGAAAGGATCATGTAGAAAAGCATCATTCATCTTCCTGAGATCTATGCAAATATTGATCTCACATGTATTCTTATCTTGCACTACCATGGGGATAATCCACTCCGACTCTTCAACAGGTTCAATAATCCCTGCTTCCAGCATTCTGTCGAGCTCAATCTTCACTTTTTCCTTATATTTCAGGTTCAATCTATAGGGTCTTCGCTTGAATGACTTCGTGTCTGGTTTCAAAGGTATTCTCATTCCTCCCATAGGTCCTTTGATTCCCTTCATATTAGTGAAATTGGTCGGGAACAAGTCCTGATACTCATGCAATAATTCTGTGATTTTGTCAATGGTAGAAGCATCCTAGTAATCTCTGACATTGGCAAGGTTTGGTGTTTCCTCTGTCCCGATATTGACTTTATTTATCTTTATCAGCTATCCAATGAATGGTAGTTCAACTCCTAGTCCTTCCACATCTCTCTGACCTTCTATTTCCACGATATTCACCTTCTTTGGGTCATTGTCTTCGTCGGCATTAATGTTGTAGAAGGTCTACAATTTCTGGAGGGGCGCAATCCATTCATCCTCTTCTTTCTCCAAAGGGAGGCCAAATGCCTCCTCAAATAATTTTTGTCTCACCATCTATAGTGCTTGATCTACAGAAGGAAATTCACTATCAAACAAAAAGGTGGTTATAAAATTCTGGATCATACCTTCCCATTCTGAAGTGACAAGGCGCGGCTCTACTTGAAGGTACCAGTTCATCGGGGTGGTATCTAGGATATTGAAGAATCTGTGTACCCATTATTCTCTAGGATTGTCACTCCATACCTCTTCGCAGCTTCGTACATGGTCCTTTGGGTAGCTTTGACCTGTGTATCGTGCTTCTTCGCTTCTTTCTTATGCTGAAAACCGCATTGTCATCAAAGTTCGACATTGTGTCTAGTTTGTAATATTTCTTTTATGTGTCCCCCACCATCTCGTTGGGGTGGCTTTCATGGCCTCCTCCATTGCCAACAGCCTCTGTTGTGTTGGTACACTTGTCTCAAATTAGGATAAGAAGTTCTCTAAGGGGTTCAGCCCATCAAACGTGGGTAGATTACTCACTATTGTGCCAATCCAATGAACTTCTCTGGTTATCCTAGCACATATTCTTGTAGATACTTCATACATCTAGTTATACCAATTCTCCAGCACTTCTTCTGAGTCAGATGAACATGTGTTGTCACTTCGCCAGCTCAGATTTCCGTCAGTTGTAGGGTTGATATAATCCTATTGTCTGGCTGTTAATTTGTAGATGTTTTCCAGTTCAAATGCATGGTCCTCTTCTCTAATAGGTTCTATGTATCGTGGAATTTCATCTAGATATAAAGGCACAATGACCCTAAGGCCAGCTTTCTCAAATGTCATGCATCATTTCTTTAAATCAACAACAGTGGAATTGTCGAAGGCCCAATCGATTCCTAACAATGCAGGGTAAGGGCAGCTATCGTCAACAATTTCAATTACCTCAAAATCTGCAAAGATTCTTACTCCATTGATGTCCACTAGGACATGCCCTAATCATCCAAATGGGCTGACATTTTGCTGATTAGCCATGCAAAACCTGATAAGGGAATATATCATCTTGGGTTTTCCCATCAGTTCCCAAGTCTACTTCGTCATGACATTGACTTTTGACCATAAGTCTAGGACCACATAGTCTATCTCATACTCTCCTATCTGAGCATTCAAGTGTAATTCTTTATTTGTCCTTCTCCTTTTTCCAATTTGGTGCACTCCTCTATTTAGTAAGGGGTATATTTTTCCTAGTTCATACTGCTTGATTAAATCTTGTAATTCTTGTACAATGCCTTTATCTTGAATCAACTTAACACAAGTGTGCAAGAATTCCATGAGTTTGCTTACCTCTTTCCCTTCTGTTGGTGATGAAGATGGATCAAATGCCTAAGGCATGACATATTCTTTGATTTCTGGTGGTCTCTTTGATGAAGATCCTTGATTTCCCTTGAACTCTTTTCTTGCCTTCTCTAATATCTATCTTTCTTTATTAGCATCGAACGTTGGGGTCTTTTCTGTAGCTTTCCTGACTCTGTGGTCGTTTTCAGTATTTCCTTGGGTTTCTCTATCTTCACTTGTAGCAGCGCCTCCTCGAGTAATAACAACAACTCTAGGGTCTACTCCGCGAGGTTCAACATATATTAGTTGTACATGTGGGTTATGTTGGTGTCCTCATATTTCCTGAAGTTTAGCCAGTAGCACATGGCATTCTTCTATGACATGCTTGAAGGAGTTACAGTAACTACAGGTTGTGCAGGGATTCTGACAATCCCTTGCTAAATGTCCTGGTTGCATGCAGTTGTAACAGATTATTTGTCCTCAGCCTCTGCCCATACCTCCTCCTCGGCCTCTGCCCATACCTCCTCCTCGTCCTCTTCCTCTATATCCACCGTGAGGAGTGAAGTTTCCTCTCCCTATAAAGTTTTACTACAGAGTGTTTCCCTCTTGTTGCACTTCGCCTTGAATCTTGTAAATGTCTCTCGACCTTTCATGCATGAGATCATAAGCTCTACAATCTCGATCATCATGCCCCACTAATTTATAGAATGTACAATACAAGTTTGTAGGTGTTTGTACATACTTCTGCATGTAGTAGCACTTACCTAGGCGATGCCTATTTCTGCATACATCGCACTAGGGTAAGTTAACTTTCTTTAAGGGCCTCGGTGCCTCTGATGCCAAGTACTCATGAAATAAGGGAAATTTTTCCTTATCATGGCCTTCAGATCTGCATCTTACACACCAGATATCTTCCCTTTTGTCTTTTCCCTTATCTTTCTTCATATCCTCGACCTGTAAAGACAAACTAGTTAGTTGGCTCATGATCTGGCTAATGCCTGAGATAGATTCTCCCATCGGTGTTGATTCCAGCTTCATGGTGATATCCAAATATTCTATCTGAGATGCAATATTATGCTGCATCAAAGGGATTCTTATGTGTGGTAACAACGCAGTGATGAACCACTCTTTGTTTTGTTCATCGGGGATCTGGAAAGTTAATCAGTCTGTCAGGGTCTTGAATCTCTGGTCGAACTCCCAAACAGGTTCTGCTACCTTTTGTTTAATCTCTTTTAGTTCCGTAATACATTGTGACTCTGACTTAGGTTTCTTAAAATCTGCAATCAGTGCATTATTGATCTCATTCAGGGGCTTAGGCTGTGCCAGTCTTTGGACAAGTTTCATGTACCAGCTCAATGCACGATCCCTTAACGTAGTGTTGAACTGGGTTCTCTTGATGGCTTCATCGGTGATACTTTTAATATTCCATACAACCTCACACAAAAACCAACGCTAATCTAGATCTTCAGATTCATCTCCTCTAAAGATAGGGAGTCTCATTTCATGTTTCATAAAGCTGACTAGGGTTCTTGTCTGAGTAGATGCTAGGCTTCTGGTAACAGTACTCTGAAGACTTTGGTGGTTCTGACTATTCTGACTGCTAAGTATTGTTAGGACAACAAGAGGATTAATGTTACTTAATTCAGTAGTTCACGTAGTTCCTGAGGTTTCTGGCTCACTTTGGTGCAGTTATTCAACTTCCCCTTCGTCTGTTTTGGTGGGCTCTGGATGCTCTTCGTTGATCAGATCTACCTCTTCTCCACTATAGAAGCCTTCTTCTCCGTATATTTGCTTAAACAAATTCTCAAGGTGAACTCCTCGGAATACTTTCCCACTACGCATATGTCCTACTTCTATGTCGTTGTCGTTGTCTGATATCTTGAACATTAGTCTTTTCGGGTCCGATCAATATATTGTATCTTCAAGATGTGGTTTTCATGCAAGAGCATCTTGATTCTTATCTTCAGGAAGTGCAAAATTTTTCCTCTGGGTCCCTTGAAAAATTATCTCTTGGCTTGACTATATGATTATGTTATGTCAACAACAAACTCAATGATATATCCTCTGATGGTACTATCAAACCAGTGATCTACTACTCTGGATACAGCGTTGTCGACTCTCTTGACCTTCTAGATCAATGCTGGTGTCCAAACCACAGGGGGTCTAGATCTGATTTCAAACTGTGTGTCAGCTAACCTAGCCAACCACTCATGTATCTCCTGATGGATTCCTCCAAAGAAGATCTCGTGAAAGTCAGTGAAGATGTATCTTTGTAGCCAATCTTCAGTGATTATTTTAGGGTTCTTGTTCTGGGCTTCAACGAAGTCCTTCTCTTGATCCTCTAGCCACTTATGAATCTCTATCTTCGAAGGGAACCACCTTGACATTCCCTTAAAAAGATTCAGGTCCCGACAATGGAACCATTTGTTGGCACATGGGCAGACCCAGGGTTTAGCTCCAAGAGTGCACCAACAAGCCCTAGCTACTGGCCCTTTCAGCAACACCTGTGATGCAGGTGCAGTCTCACCCGAAGCAGCTATGAGGGGTTTGCAGGACAGAAATGTCTACAACCAGGGGAATATCAAGTGGTCCTTATTACAACAGCAACATAACATGCATCTACCATTTACTAGCTAGATCTATACTTCACAGCTATAGATCTGATCTAATACAATAATGAACATGACAATATAACAACAATAGAGCTCAAAGTGTCAATCACACACACAACAATAGATGTATGTGGTTCACCCTCTCTCTAGGGATACATCCACAGAACTGTACTTATGGTATATTAAGATAAATCTTACAGTTCTGATCTACCCTCTTGGCTAGCAGATCCTCTCTTCTTCGTCTCTCTTCCTCTCTCCCTTCCTGCGCACCCAGTTGTAGGACTTGATCTTTGCACCAAGCTGAAGAACTTACAATACGAGAAGGCTATCTCTCTCAACACCTCTCTCACCCTTAATACAATATTCTCCCAATGAACAATAATCGACAACAAGGCTCAGCCATGGTACCGACCTGACCTAGGTCCTCTCAACCTCTATTTATACATTACAATCCCTCATCGACGGACTTAGGTCGAAACCTAGGTGTCAAAACCCTAATTACCAAAACCCTAGGTGTCTATAACCCTAGGTCAACTTGACCCATTCTTTCCGGGCTTCGCCAGCCTGTCTTTCCTTCTCCATCTCGCAGTGCTCCAAGGCATCTAATGTTGTCTTTTTCCACTTCCTGAGTCATCCTCGGTCCATCCTCCTTGCTGATATGTCATCCTTGATCTCCTCATCCAACAACTTGCTTTTCCGCACTTCGCTCCATCTTCTCTGTTCTTTTGCTCACTTCGACCCAGTGACAGCCACTATGTCTCCCGCGAAGCTCACTTTCTACCTTTTCTTCCTCGCTCTTTGCTTCCTTCCATAACCCAGGGTCAACAACTTATGGGTCCCCTCTTCCTCCTTGGGATGGCTCTTGAGTTCCCTAATGGATAACTCTTCTTACAATGGAATAAAAATGGAAAATGATGAAGAAAATCAATGCCTATTCCCTCAAGATGTGAGTGGAATGGCCTATTATAATGATTCTTGAATACTCCAAGGAGAAAATAGGATTCTCAAGGAATAATTAAGGCAGCGTAACAATACTATGAAGATCTTGGTTTCTTAGTGCACCCATGGCTTTTATTTATAGCATTCTTCAAGGAAAAATATAATTGGTTCTTGGTGTGGAAAAGGGGCCTTTTAGGGAACCCTTTGGTCCTTGACCAACCCCCCATTCATATTTCTCTCAGATATGGAGGTCAAATCAAGTTGGGAGTTGGTCCATAAGTCATTGGGGGGGTGACAAGAATAAAAAATGCATCGTTCACAGGAGTGCGTGGCTTTTTTCGTACACACTCACGCATTTGGTGCATTGTGTGCTTTGAGGGCTTTGTTGGCACACACACTGTGTGCGTGCTTCCTTTAGTGATTTTGTGCATGTCAATTTTTTCCCAATTGTATAGTTTTTGGCTTTTGAAATGCGTTTTAGTGTTGCAGGTGAACTAATTGTTGTTGCCATTACTGTATTTATGTAACCATTTGTGTGCAATGTTGCGGATGGAATTTCAGTGATGGCAAGGTCCAAATGGCCCATCAAGCAGGTAAGGGAGAGTTCCTGATGGAAAGCCCCAATTAGGCTCACTCTCATTCAGAGTATCACTTCTGATGAGTATGTCAGTCTGGTTTCCACTAGGTTAATTGAGATAGAGAAAACAATTGAATTTCTTCTCACAAATTATATCTAAATCCTATTTAAATTCCTAGAACAAAAATAAAATTAAGTATTCTAGTCTATCTCTATTCTACTCTAACCTATATTGATCAAGAGTCAAACTAATTAAATGAATACAATTGGTGATAACATTATCGATAAAATAAATATTTCATGTCAATAAACAACATATTAACACAATGAAATTCCATATTGGATGACAATTAGTTGCAAATAAACCTGTAACATCATTGTTGTATTCATAAAAAATAATAATAACTTGAGCATCCCAATCACTACACATATAAATAGTGCATATGAAAAGCATCCAAAAAACTTCACAATAAACATATTAGTAGAATATTCCCTAATACATTTGATAAAATTTATAATCCCAAAATGCCTTCTACTTTTTTACTCATAAAGAGATAAAAATATCATCTATATGTACAATAGGTAAAAGTCCTAATATATTTCTAGGAGCTCTCTTTTATAAGATAAGAGATTCTATTTACATTCCATAACTATTGTAATGGTCCCCAACTTAACCTGGGAACATTACTTGTGGAAAGACATATAAATTTGAAAAATTATTTTTCTAATTAATTCTTGTAGCTTACCAACTACGAATTGAAAACATTTTTAACTAACATTTGATACCCATAACTAAATGTATCTGTAAAATTCTAAAATAACATAATGCAGCCATAAAATCATCTACAATAACACATAAATACCATTCTAATGTACAAGGTAAAACACGACCACAAAACTCATAAGAGAAACTCATAAAATAATTAAACACTTATCTTTTAAAATGTTTGTGCAACCAGTTGCTTGGGAATGACGTTCCACCCAACCATAGACCTATTGTTCCAAATATCAATAGAAAGTCACCCTCGAGATGGGGCTAGGAATCCACAAGATGAGGGTGCCTCTCACAGTCCACTCACAACTCTAAATCCACAACCCACTGTTATTCTCCTACAACTAACCTGGATTTCCTCCAACTCTCTTCCTCTTGACCTTCCCATTCCAATGAATGTACCACTTCATTTCTCTCATTTCCTTAGGATTCATATTATTTTATCAAGGTCTCTCTAGCACAAGCAACCAAGTATCTCTTAGATGGGAACTCAAGGGAAATTGTTTCCAGGAAAACTACCAGCAAAAACAACAACAACACTTGTTGTTACAGTGCAACTCTCCCATGAGTCAAGTATTCAGACCTGAAAACCTAGCTCTTCTATTTCTAGCTCCATTCTACTACAAAAATTCTCAAGCATGCTCAATAATTCCCTCATCCTTCTTGTTTTGTCTCCAGTGCTCTCTTTTCTTGATCTCACTTGTTGTTCATGCCCAAAACTCTATGTGAAAAACTGCCTATTATCCCCAATACGAATTTCCTCTATTTTCCCAAGATAGTTTAATTATCACTCTACCAATGTGGATTGTACTGCATCCCCATGCTTCCAATAATGATGGATTTCACTTCTACACCTACCCCTAACATGTATTTAATGATTGGGCTCTCATACACTCAAATAGAAAAATAGAAGTTATCCCCGATGGGAATAAAATTTAGAAATCTAGGTTGAATTAATACCCATAATTAATTTCCTCCTTGAGTTCTGTTACAGGTATGAACTAACTGAGAGGGGGGG
>CBVK0100228258.1:0-25484 GCA_900067695.1 Picea abies | reverse complement strand
CCGAGATCTACACTCTTTCCCTACACGACGCTCTTCCGATCTCACATGGAAACCATGGTATGGAGAAAATGCTACGTGGTGAAATGTGATGGATTGCGGGCCCAAAAGTGCTTTGAATCCAAACCGCTTTTGATGGACCCACAATCTCATGTTTATATGGCAACCTATCCGAGAGCAGCGTGTAGTTGCCCCCTGAGCATTAGGTATTGTTCAGTCTTTGAGGAGGTAGTTAATAAAAATAGAGTTGGTGGTTGAAACCTCGACTCACTCCATAAATGGAAGGCATGGAAGGCCTAGTCGTGGGGACTAAACCGTCAGCCCGTGGTACCCCTGTGGGAATATTTTCCTACAAAACCTATGTCGATCTAAGCTCGCGTCTGACAAAGGGGTGCACATTCAGTCTGACAGAAGAACTCACAGACGCAATGCTTTGAATGTAGTGATCAGATCACACTCCTAGTAGTGATGAATTGTTCTAAGTATAAATAAGTAGTTTTGATATTTTGTTAAGGTGGTCAACTAGTTGAGAAGAGCTCCCTATTTTGTAATGTTTTGATGCCAGAACTGTTCTCTAGTCATGTATCAAATTTGAGACTTTCATGTTAATAAAAGTCATCTTATTTTCATCTCTCTATAAAAACTGTGTTAAAACACTCGGGCATGGAGGATACAGTCGAGGGTTGTTATGTTTCTATAATGTAGGTTTGATTACAATGGTATCGTGACCAGTTTTAGTCATCTCCCTTGTTATCTTTCTCCCTATTACACCGAATGGCTCAGGCATGGAGGATCCAGTCGAGTTGTTGTAGTTTCATTGTGGTGTAGTTTTGATCATTGTGTTGTTGTGACTGTGTTGTTTGGACATATTTCAGTGTCTAAAGCTTGAGCTGAAGAGTGATATTGAGTCTGAGTTTTTCTTCTCCAAGCTGCTTGAAAGCCTGATGCTCATAGTAGGCTTGTTCAACTTTAAGTCTTCCCTCTACTCACACTTAAACTCAATTCACTGACTGAAATTAATGTGGCCCTCACTTCCCTGTGCATTTCTTGTCCAGTTCTGTGTTGAACATCATTCATATATTGAGTACTATCCATTGACCTCCACTCATATAAAACCAACATCCATCAAAAACTCTGATGGGTACTCAACTTATCCTCCCACAATCTGAGGGTGACTCTCAGTGCTAACATTCTTGGGCCATTGTCGGGGAACGAATTGAAGACATTTCCATGGGTAAGAACGACAATGAGCTTCTGATTTTGAAGGTGCATCAGACATCAAAACCATTGAAGATTACAACTTTCTCGTGGCGACTCCACTATCGAAGACTCCACTGGGGAGGATCTTGTTGACAGAAATATGACCATACCGAAGGGGAAGACCAGGTATCAATTTATGAGCTTTATTCATGAAATATTGTTCTTGTTTATCATCTCATTTCTCTCTTTCCCTTCACATATAAAGAGGATTATCCTATGCTTTGTCTATTCAGATGATAATAGGCCTTCCTTTATTTATCCATCCTTGGAAGAATAAAACATGCCCTCTTCTTGTGTTGTAGATACTGATCTTGTGTCTTCACCTCTGCCTATTCATAAAATTGATATATGTATTACATCTCCTCTTGAAATTGATCACCCTTGTAGCCTTGAGGAGGTTGAAAATAACTCTCAGTATTCTCAAATCTCGTTACCCTTCGCTATTCTTGTTGAGCCTTGCCATAAACTCGTTAATCTTCGTGATCATCCCACCACTTTTCAAATTAAAATCAGAAATAAGTTGTTTAAACCTTTAAGGCTACCACATGACCTTCATCCTTATCCTCATTATTCCTTTCGAGTATCTTCCTCGGTTTTCTGGAGAGGATCATATTACATTTGAAAGGCATTTGGATGCCTTTGAGAGATTTGTCGATTAGTTTGAGATTGTTCATGATGATGTTTCCATGAGGTTGTTCTCACAATCCCTATCTGGAGATGTTGTTGTGTGGTTTAGATGTCTGGAAGTTGGTTCTATTGGCTCCTGGACCGAGCTATGCCATGCATTTTTAAAGTATTGGGGTGATAACAAGTCCCTTGATCAATACTGGTTTGAGTTTAATGCCTTGAGAATAGGGGAAGAGGAATCCTTGGTTGTCTTCAACAGGAGGTTTTACAGTGTTTATCATAGTATGCCTACGGAGATCAGACCACAGAGATTGTTGCCATGGTGTACTATGTCATGGATCAACATCCAGAGTTGGTCCTTCTCCTAAGAGAGAGAAAATATTCATCGTTAAGACACCTATTTGAAGATATTGAAGAATTTGAAGAGAACATCAAGGCTAGGAAGGGGGTTCATATGCAAGCATATCTTGAAAAATTGCATGTGACTAAGGAAGAAGATTGTCAGCATGTTTCATATTCTGAGCAAGAAGATAATGATTATGAATCAGAGCTAGAACAACAACAAGGAAATGAGACTGTAGTTGTTGATGATCGAGAGTTGTTTTCGAAGGAGCAGGGAGGTTTTTTATTTGTAAGCAGAGACGCATTTACAGAGGAGCATCCTAGTCTTCTAAAGCAACCAGAATTCTGTCACACGATTCATGATCCTATGGCTATACCCATGGAATCATATGATTCATATTTTGAGGATTTCCAAGAGAATACCACGGAGCCTTTTCCTTTATACATTGAGGAAAAACATTGTGTGGAAATCCGCCATTTTGTGCCTACAGAAGACATAGGGCAAAGATTTCTCATGTTTCTTGTTTATGATGATTATGATTCTGATCCTTGGGAGAGTCATGAAGAAGAAGAGGGAGAACCAAATGTACAGTTCATATCCTGCCCAGAGTCTACAAACAAGAAACCATCACCTGGGATCAGTCAACCTGCATCAGCCATTCTCTCACCCGTGCTTGCTAGAGACATTCAGCCATGTGTGAGCAGTTGTAAGACAAAGCATGTTTTCTATCACCAGCCCAATGGGTTTTGTCATTTTCTCTATGAACCTGTAAGGAAGTACATGGAGTTGAATTTCCTTCATGTCTTGGAGCCACTCAACTTTATCCCGACTTCAACACTGGGAGGAGAGATGAAAAGCGTAATCATTTTGTTGTCACAGTTGAATTGTTTTTATTTGATCAGTGACAAACTAAACAAGATTGCATCTAGGGAGTTTCTTGAATGGATATAGTGAAATTTTTATTTCACCTAGCACTTTGTAAAAATCAATTAGTCTAGGAATGTACATAAATAAGATCCTCCTAGAGCCCATGTATTTTGATTTCATTTTCAGGATAATGTGCTTGTCAGCCTTTAATCCTTAGCGGGATGTTTTTTTAGCATGACTCCATAGCCCAATGCCTAAGGCAATTGGAACTGCTTTTTCTTGGTAGCTCGCAGGGAGCATGCCATCCTCTATGGAGCTAAATGTTATCACATATAGTTGTCAAGGGCAACAGGTTGTCCAAGTTCGCGGCCTGCACAAGAAACGTCAAAGCACAATGTTTAGAGAAATCCATTTTGGGCTCAAAATGCAAGCAACATGCGAGATTCGCTTCAGCGGCGGACATTCTTGAGAATATCAAATTGGTGGTTTGTAGGAATCGGGGGTTCAAAATATTGTTAAAGTTGTTTTTCAAATTGTTATAGCAAGATTTGCCTCACCATTGCTATCTTGCATAGAGGGCCTTTTTCCATTTTCCTATGCAGACTTATCAGCCCCTTTTTGATAAATCCAAAGCCAAAATTATATATCTTTCCACATATACGCTCCCTAACTTCTATGCAAGATGCGTATATGTCTGTTGCTCCACTACAACTCACGTATATCGGGATTTGTGCTAGAAAATACAAAATGAGGTCAAGTTTCCATGTCACGACAAAAGATCTATAATCTTTGGCCTTCCATATACTGGAAATGTTCTGACTCGACCCTTGAGTTGCATTCTGGAGGCTATAAGAGAAAAATTTTGAGCTATGGAAAAAGAGGAGAAAACATTCAACTTTGAGAGAAAAGTTACTCTGGAGAAATTACTTCATATTGAGTCTGCATCCCTTTGTCCCTCAAGTCTGAACATAGTGTCCAGCACCCAAGCTCTTTCCTTATTGTCAAGAGGACCTCATTACCTCTTTTCTATGAGCTTGCCTTTGGTGGAGGATTGAAGTGGTGGAGACCTAGTTGGAAGGAACTTGGTTTCTTAGTTTCGAACCCTACCGACACAGAAGTCTGTAATATTGACACTTATGTTGATCAATTATTAATAGAAATACTCATTTCTCGTCCTATCGATATCTTGCAAATATATGATTATTATCCATGGGCATGTTTGTAATGTTTATTAACGGATTGTGCTATCTAATGTGGTAACTCATTTTATATATTGTCACTATATACTTTCATCGCTTGTTAGTTGAGAACTTCTTGCAAGTGTAAAGCTTTGGGTCAAAGTGCTCAACGGTGGAACGACATCAAACAATTGGATTGAGGTAGGATTTTTCCTCATATTGCACATTAGTTTATATTGCACATGTTGGAATTGAGTTGATTTCTGCAGTCATATATGTTTGTTGTGGATTACCCTTGGCCATAGAGAGTTTTTCCCTTGTAACAAAATTGGCGACTCCACTGGGGAAATGATCTTCCTTCTAAGGGTTGAAGTAGTTTTCCTTCTTACATTGCTCTTTTTAATTTGTGTTTCTTGTCGTATCACAATTGGATAGAGTCTATTCACTCTAGGTTTGATTTTTTCAACCTTTTATCCTTGCCTAGCCTTGTTTTAAAATATATACACCCCTTTTTCCCTGACAGTTGTGTATACACGCTTGTTATCCCACTACAAGAGGCGTATATTCACCCTTTTCTCTTGAACAGTTGCGTGTACCACTTCCCCTTGC
This sequence comes from Picea abies, assembly GCA_900067695.1. Classification (NCBI taxonomy): domain Eukaryota; kingdom Viridiplantae; phylum Streptophyta; class Pinopsida; order Pinales; family Pinaceae; genus Picea; species Picea abies. The sequence goes on along the minus strand of CBVK0100228258.1, from coordinate 20,603 downwards.
TTTCTTGGTTTAGTGACTGTTGGGTAGGTTTTAAGGATCACTGAGTCTTCTTAGGTCTCTGTGGTGCCTGTTGAGATTATCTGGGATGACATGAACCCTGTTTGGAGTTGAATTTTTGGGCGGCGTCTTTCTCTTTGTTTTCCATTTTTTATTTGTCCTTAGTAGTTGGGCTATCTGCTTATCTACTTGGTATTCTACTTGAGTTATTGTTTTTATACACAGTAGAATTTATATATCAGATTGCTTATCATTCCATGCATTTTCTTTTTTAGTACATTGAAAATACAAAAAAACATAGGCATTTTGCATTGGTTGGCATTTTTGTCTCTGAATCTTCATCATTAGCTTAGCACATTTAGCGAAAGATTGCATTTTACTTTTGAGTTGCAGAGTTAAAATTGAAGATTGCACTGTTTTTATTTAGCATATCATTCAATGAAAAGTTAAAGATAGGCTTTGCATTATATATATTTCTATTTTCATGCAGAGTCATAACACAATGAGTTTCATTTCCATATCTTTTTGAGTAATCACGGCCAATAAAATTTATGCTTTAAACTAAAATTGATTAGTAACAATTTTATTTTTTAGGGTGCACAAACTAGCCTTGGATTTAGTGCCTTGGAATAGGATTTTGTGAGTAAACTTCTCCAAGGCAATTAAATCAACATATGTGTTTGAGACAGGGAGTTGAGAAATCCATTGTGAAATTGGTAATATCAAGAGGCTCTGCTCACATCGGAGTTAAGCACGAGGTCGCACGAAGTTTTTTGAAGGGATAACCCCTCGATACTCACCTAGTGTCAAAGATATTTGTGTGGATTTATTCGTATTTGGGGATCTTGCTAGTACCTATACCTCTATGAGAGGTGGTACTTTCAAGGTTTCGGGCTTTGCTACCCTTCCCATACGGCAATCCAGACTTACGACTATTCTCTTGTGCATCGGTTATACAGTGGTTGATTAGTTTCTTGACTTAGGTTTCTCATAGGTTACTTGCAGGGGTTATTCTACTTGTATCCTGAGTCAGATAGGGGTTGGACATCACACAACCTTTATGGAAGATTACCTCTCCGGGGGGATCTGACCAAATGGTTGTTAAGCCTAAGAGGGCCCTTATAACTGATTCTGTTACCTCGAAACTTTAGCAGAGAGTCTCAAGTCCCTCTTGGACGAGGCATACCTTCTTTAGCGAGGGAGGCCACTCAACCACTTTAGCCTGTTCGCATGCATATTGGTCGGTTGACTTTTTGGTATGCTTTTTGATTACTAGTGGGCCTTAGGATATCTTTTTATTTGTTGAGAGTCATAAGTCATCATGGAGTCAGACCAGCTTCCTCACAGGTCCCGTAGATTGTTACAGTTACCACCAGTTTTCGAGCTATTGCCTTCTAAAAGGCATAGATTTATCAGGAGTGGTACACACACATCCACTTTTCAGAATTGTGATCCCACAAGTATGAGTACTGAGTCTAGTTTTCAAAACACTAGGAGTTCATCAACTCCCAAACCCACTATTGTTAATTGCACTCCTTCGACACTTACAGTTGCAGTGCCGGAGGCCTACACCGGTACTATGGCTCAGCCTATAGTCAATGCTTCGTCTCTTGCCTCTAACCCTTTTGGGGGTTTTGGCCACTTTTCGAGTTACAATGTTCAAACCATCCCCATGGCTACTAGTCCATTTTCTTATGGTATGCCAAGTTTCACTTCGCAGTTTTCGACTACCATCCCAGCTACTGGCCATAACACTATCCTTGGACCTGGGGGCACTACACCTCCTTACACTCCCTTTCTGTTTGGTAGCTCTCATGTTCCCCAAGCAAATCCTAATGTAGGAAGTGTCCCCTTCCTTAACCCTGGGTCTAATCCTTCTATGGCTGGATGGAACAACCAAGCTGGTGGACAAGTTCTGTCCTATATTCCTATCCCCTCGGTGTCGAATTCGACCAATAATTTTGTCATAATGAATCCACTTCAATCCTCTAGATTCCCACCCAAAGGAGGTCATTCTTATGTCTTGGGAACCCCCCAACCTAGATCTAATCCAGTTCTAGGCAGTGTTAACAACCCTCAATTTGGAGCTAATCCAACTGGAGGCAATTTTCATAACCCTTATCAGAACATTCCTGTTGGAATGATGCCCAATCCATCTTTCACGAATCCACCCAGAAGAGGGTCTTTTAATTCCAGACAAGGTTCTGGTCCTTACCAGAATCCTGGATGGAACGTAGCTCCTAATACTCAGTCTTTTGCGAGAGGATGGGGTCAGGTGTCGCAACCCCGTATTCCCTTTCTGGCAATGCTTAATCCGTCAGATTTGTGTAAACTAATGAACGACCCAGTGAGTCATGATCCCACATGGCCCCCTGTCCCCACCAAGCTTCCGTCAGATATTCCAAAGTTTGAGGGTAAGAATGGTGAGGACCCTGGTGATCACATCACTACTTTTCACCTCTAGTGCTCATCGAATTCTTTGAATCATGATTCTATTAGATTACGATTGTTTCAGCGCACTCTTATCAGGATTGCATCACAATGGTATATTGAGCTACCTAGGGGGACATATGGGTCTTTTCAATAGTTAGTGCTAGCCTTTCTTAACCATTTTCAACTACCCGTTCGTTACGATGTTGGCCTTGAACTTTTGTCAACTTTACGCCAGGGTTCTGGGACTCATATTTTAGACCATATCTAGGAATGGCGTAGGCGAAGAGAGTTAGTTAAGACTCCCATACCCCCGGCCTTTCTTTTAGAATGGTTTTTAAAGTCTTTGCACACTCCTATTTCAAAGGACGTTGCTACTTCTGAGGTCTTCAGTGAGGAAGAGGCCATTTTTAGAGCCCAACAATTCGATTTGATCTATGCTCAGTCTAGGATGTTACACCACCTTCTTCTCGACGCACTGCGGTTGACTCATGATCCTAGACAAGGTGTTGGGCCCCATGTCGATGGCATTGTGGGGTCCACCAATGTAAATTTCACAGACTCGGTGATGAAGTCTGCTAGAGGACTAGCTTCATCTGGATCCTCCAAACCCACCCAATCGGCGGATGTATATTCGGTGCAGTCGTCGAAAAACCCAAATGGTGACCAACAACCAGATGGGAATAAACGGAAAGGTCAAAATAATCATAGAGGTGGGAAGAATAAACCTAAGGAAAAGAATAATAATGGAAAACAGAATGATAATGCTGGAGAGGGCACGAAAGAAAAGTGTAAGGTTAAGTTTCCTTGTAAACTTTGTATGGATGATCACCTTACACACTTATGACCCAAACTTGCAGAGGCTATGAGGCTTTTAAATCTTCCACCTGTTGTTCTAACGAATCCTTTTCCTCACAACCAGAACTTAGCCTTGAGTTCTTCAAACGCCGGAAATGCACCTGGTGGGACTCAAAACCCACCACTGCAAGATGGCGACCGTGTTTGTATCAATATGGTCGACGCAAAAATCGATATAGCCACTCGCTCTCAAGATTAAGGCTCTTCAAAAGCTAATACTAGCCTAGAAGTCCCTCCTCCACCCCCAGAGAAAAATTTACAGATCGAGAAACCAGAGCCACCGCCCCATATTCCGAAAGGAGTATTCAAGCGCTCTACCCATAACCCTAATTCTAGAGCCACCCATAACTACTCTATTGTTGAGGATCTGAGTCAAACACCTTGTGCAATGTCTACTTTGGAGGTACTCTAGACGTGTCCATCACAGAGGAATGCCTTACTCTCTACCTTAGGAGCTCTAGAACCTAGTGGCTCGAAGATCATCAATTTTGATGTCACGAACATGAAGCCTCGCTTACCCTACCATGTGGCTTTCCAAATCCACGTGGAGTATTCTAAATATACCATCAAACGAGCAGTCGTTGATGAAGGTGTTGCCACTTGCATGATGTCCTTAGTCTGTTGGAAAGCTATTGGTTCTCCAACCCTTTCAAAGTCATCAACCATGTTGACCGCATTCAATGGTCATTCCTTCCGCCCTCATGGTATTCTCCCCGCCTTTCCAGTCCAGTTAGGTGGGAAAATGGTAGAGGTGAAAGTAGAGGTAGTTGATGCACCTCTCGATTATAACTTGTTACTAGGTCACAATTGGACTTATGCTATGTTCATCGTTGTATCGTCCATTTTCTGCATGCTTTGTTTTCCTCATCAAGGGGAGATTGTGACGATCGACCAGTTATCCATTGTGTACTCTAGCCCGAATGCATCTATTGGACCATCGTTCCCTGTGGTCGACAATTATCAGTCGGCAACTGAGAATATCGGTGTTGAAATGTATTCTTCCCTCATGGGTACTTTCAACTTCTCGACACCAACTCACCACATTTATGCCATGTCCAGTGCGCCCGCTTCAATAGAGGAGTCCATCCCTTTCCGCACTTCTTATTTTAGTGACCCTTGGACCCTACCTTCTCCAACTTCATCGATTGAAGGTTAGTTGCATGTTGGCATGGCTATGCCACTATCGATAGTAGATATTGCATATTAAGTTATCCTTGACTCTTCTATCGATCCCGATCATGTTCCCTCGCAGACGGTCGAGGAGGATCCAGTTCTTAGGACCGTGTGGTCCACTTCGTTATCTTGTTCACATGATTTCTTGGATGAGATTTTGCCTTCGGACGAAGCCATCCTTGAAGCCATGAATGTTTCCGAGAGACCTTAGGACGATATGCATCATCGATCTTATTTTCTCCCAAGTCTTGAAAGAGTTGAGCAAGATGATTTTAGATCTACCCTGAGTGAGATAGTTGGTCACGTCGTAGTTCCACTTGATACACATGGCATTTATGTCGAAGGGAATATGGAAAGTATTTCTCCTACCGTCCAGATCGATATCTCTCGTACCCTTGGAAAGATCGAAAATGTAAATATAGGTGCAAATTGTTTGCCAGAAGAGATTATGATCTACACCAACCTCTTCAAAGAATTTAGAGACATATTTGCTTGTTCATATGAAGAGATGTCGGGGATCGACCCCCGTATTGTTGAACATGAGATTAGGACTTACCTGGATGCTAAACCCGTTCGACAACGTCTTAGAGCTGTTAATCCTAGGAAGGCCCCCGCTATTAAGGCAGAGGTAGAGAAGCTACTTAATGCCAGCTTTATCTACCCGGTTCCCTTGACTGAATGGGTATCCAACCCTGTTCCCATAAATAAAAAATAAGGAACCATCCGCGTGTGTATGGACTTTCGCGACCTGAACAAGGCCTATCCTAAAGATAACTTCCCCACGCCTTTCATTGATCAGATTCTCAATGAGTGTGTGGGAAGTGAAATATTTTATTTTATGGATGGATTTTCAGGCTATAACCAAATCCAGATCAAACCCAAAGACCAACACAAGACGGCATTCATATGTCCTTGGGGCACGTTTGCATACCAGAAAATGCCTTTCGACCTGAAAAATGCCGGAGCAACCTTTCAACGAGCCATGACTTTCACTTTTCATGATCTAAAACACATAGTCGAAGCTTACCTCGATGATCTTGCTTCTCACTCTCGCAAGAGAGTGGATCATGCTACGCACCTTCGACTGGTTTTTGAAAGATGTCGCTACTATATAATCCAACTTAATCTTCATAAATGCATCTTTTGCATTAGATCTGACCGTCTCTTAGGATTCTTAGTCTCTAAGACAGGGATCATGGTAGATCCACTTAAGGTTGAGGCAATTCTTCAGTTGCCTCCCCCGTGCACGATTAGACAACTTCAAGGTTTACAGGGGAAAGCCAACTTTTTGCGTCGGTTTATTGTGAATTATGCCAATATCACTAAGGGCTTCATGCACCTATTGAAGAAAGACACATCATTTATCTAGGATGAGCAAGCCCAGTAGTCTTTCGACACTTTAAAGAAAGCCTTGGTATCGGCCCCTCTGATGAAATCTCTTGATTACAGTAGAGATTACTTGTTGTATATCACAGCGTCTAAAGAGACCATTAGTATGGTTCTAGTTCAGTTGGATGATGAGCTCCATGAGCATGTCATCTACTATCTCAGTCAAAATTTAGTCAGTCCTTAACATAATTACTCACACGTTGAAAAGCTAGCTTTGGCTGCCGTCCACGCAGTCCAATGTTTACGACACTATATATTGCTTTGAAAAACTACTGTGGTTGTCGATGTTAATCCATTTCAATACGTCCTCACTAGACGTATCATAGGTGGAAAATATGATAAATGGATTGTCATCTTACAAGAATTTGATCTCAACTTTGCTTCGGCCAAGTCCAAGAAATCACCATTTTTTGCAGAGTGAATATCTGATTTCCCGTGATTAGACAAAGATGGTATTCATGTCGATTCGTTCGTAGATGAACACATTTTCCTTGTCTCGTCGTCCGACCCCTGGTATGGAGATATTGTTTTATATCTTCAAACCTTGAAGTTCGCTCAACATCTCTCGCAAGATGATCGATGGCGTGTTAGATACCAGGCCAAAAAGCATACAATCACCAGTGACACTTTGTATCGTCGAGGAATTGATAGTATCTTACGTCATTATTTAACTCACGAGGAAGTCGAGTTAGTCCTTAATGATTGCCACAAAGGGGCTTGTGGTGGTCATCTATCTGGGCTTGTGACAACCCAAAAAATCTTGCGAGCCGGTTACTTCTGGCCCACCATATTTAAAGATTGTATCAAAGTGGTTAAGAAGTGTCACCCCTGCCAGGTGTTCACTTGAAAAATGCACTCGCACCCAACCCGTCTTCACCCAGTCATTACCGTTAGTCTCTTCACCAAGTGGGGAGTAGATTTCATTGATTGCAACCCAACTTCGGCTAGGGGGCATCAACACATTATCGTGGCTGTCGACTACTTCACCAAGTGGGCCGAAGCCATGCCTACCATAAAATCCAATGGGAAGACTACATCTTTTTTTGTATTCAACCAAATTATCGCCTGGTTCGGTATCCTGAGTGAGATTGTCACTGATCATGGCAGTCATTTTCAAAATGAAATGATGATAGAACTAGCGTCTAAGCTGGGGTTTAAACATGATCACTCATCTCCTTATTACCCCCAGGCAAATGGGCAAGTAGAGGCTGTCAATAAGTCTCTCAAGACCATCTTGAAAAAAATTGTCAGTCGGAGAAATTCCAACTGGCACATCATGTTATATCCCGCACTTTGGGCATACCGAACCTCGGTTAAGACTACCACCAGTTTTTCTCCTTTTCAGTTAGTACATGGTATGGAGTCGATACTTCCCGTTGAATGTGAAATCCCTTCTCTCAAATTGGCAATTGATCTCCTACCTGACACTTCGGATTTAGAGCGACGCCTTGTACACCTAGAGAGTCTTGACGAGCAGCGTTGGGATGCCCTTACGACTATCGAGGAAAACAAGAAATGTGTCAAGGTTCAGTATGATAAGTCTGCCTGTCCACGTTTGTATGTTGAGGGTGACTTGGTCCTCTTGTATGACCAAGCCGAAGAACCACTAGGGGCAGGCAAATTTAAACCCATGTGGCACGGTCCTTATATCGTGTGACATGTTCTAGAAAAAGGAGCCTACAAGTTGGAATATTATGAAGGGAATAAATTGGCTGAGCCCGGAAATGGGTTCTACCTAAAAAGGTATTACGCTTGAGCCCTGGGCTTGGGAGACACCCTTTGTATACTAATGTAAATATTAGTGCATATATACCTTTTCCCCTTTTTTGTCTTTCGCTTGCTTATCGAGTTTTCCCTTTTGTTGGTAGATGTCAACGGAGTCTTTAGTCTACGTAGGATTCGCAGACAGAGCTAGTCGTCATACACAGAACTTAGCTTCCACCACTTGGGTGATTTACTTGCCCGAGGGTCTGCTGGTGTATTCAGGTGCGGATGCCTAGGGCCATCCACAAATAATGTGGCCGAATACAACGTTTTCATAGAATTATTGTGCGATGCTATCTCACATGGTATTCGCTCTATAGAGGTGCACCTGGATTCTCAGTTATTCATATGTCAGTTGAACGATCGTTACCATGTGCGTGATCTGACGTTACTCCATCGATTCCTACAGGTACGTCTTTTAGAACAACAATTTGAGTTTATTACATACTTTCACATTCCTAGAAGTTCTTATCATGTATTCGATGCCTATGCTAATTATGTTTTGAATTGGCATTTGTCACATTAATAAAGAAAAGAAAACCATTAAATCAATGTACACATTGTAAGATATAAGTACAGTTGAAGATCCCTCTTTATATATTTCCAAAACATATGGTGTTTATATTACAAAATTGGGGGTAAAACCCTCAAAAATACATATACAGTCGATATACATGTCCCATGACATCTACGCCTATGGCACCAAATTCATCTCGTGATAGAAAACCACGGAGTTGGTGAGACGCCGGAAGAGTCATACCCATGCACTAGGTACATCGACAACCTACCTCTGCATGGCTTCAAGTAGATCCTCCACCTGAACCATAGGAATCCTCTATGTCAAATGCGACAGGTTTCCCTGCACATTCTGAAGGACTCTCTCTGCCTCTCCTCCCACTGTCTCATTTGCCTGGTGCCTCCACCTATGTCGTAGGAATCCCTCTGGTCGTTGTGGATCCACGTCTGCAACCACACAAGTATCAATTAATATTTAAAAACACCACCCAAAAATTATTTTTGTTCTTTTAAATACAAAAATAAAAAAAATGAAATATATAAAAAATATTGTTTACCTATGGCGCCGTAGGAAGCTCCTGGTGGAAGAGGCATATTAGGATCACCTCTGAAATCAATTCCTGCATAGGGATAGTCATCCAGAGCTATGATTTGTCTCCTCCACCAAAAGAAAAAATCATCATTCTAGGGTGTCACCACCCTACCTCCCCCCTGCCATCTCATGACCTCGATGCATCATGCCAAATCTGGATCGTGTTTCCCTCTAGGAATGATCTCCACTCTAGGTCCCAGTCTTGGGATCCACTCGAGAAAGAAGCTAGAAAGGATAGAGGAAAACCCAAAGTTTCACTTTTCCTCCTGCTTGCACTCTGTCAGCTGACCTTTCATATTGGTTAGCAGTGAGGTACACCAATCATACACGGTAGGTCTCGCACACTCCAGTGCGTAAAACATAAGCGGTCTCGATGCTTGATGCAGTGAGGCTAACCCTATGATCCTTGTAAGCATGAGCACAATAATCTTCAGGATGAGGTTACCTATAGCTCGGATAGGGATTTGACTTCCCACCATGGGAGTCCCTGCAACACAGCGGGCCTCAATGTATTCTTCTACCTTCATCCCACTCCTAGCCCTACGTGACTTGAGATCCATGACCTCTCCTCGACGTGAAAGTCCTGTCAAGAAGTAGATGTCCTCTACTTCAATCCTTAATGGTTTTCCATCAAGGATAAATCTCTCGCTATCTGGATCCCAATAGCCCACCAGCATTTTCAATAACCTCACTTGGGCCCTCATTCCTTTGAGAGCCCAAAACTTGGATAGACCACATATTTTTAATGCCTCTTGAGCCACCAGATCCCTTTCCACTACTGCATCTACCTCCTCATGCTCTCTCTCCCTCCACTCCAACACCATCTTGTAAAAACCAAATTAATTTTTGAGTTAGAATCTTATTTTTTGTCATTTTGCGCACATATATGCGGGTTATCCAAGAACAGTCATGGGTAGGGCCTAATATACACTCCCTGTAGTTCACACAGGGGCATATATCTGGTCATATACGTGACATATGAGTAGAAACCTGCATATACTGAAAAACCCAATTTGTGCCCTTAAAAACTAAAAAAAATGGAGCCTAATTCAAAATTGTAAGCCATGGAATTTGAAGAGGATGGGATGAAGAGTTACCTGGACCAGAAGGTTTACGATTCCATTGCCTATTGTTCCCACGATCGTCGTTTGAATTCTGGAGGTATGTTAGTCCAAATTGCACTATTTTGGGTGAAAATGAAAATGACATAGTAAATTTTGATTTTATTACTATTTATAAAACATTTTTACCCATTTGATATAGTTTTATGCTATTATTTTGTCTATGAACTAATTCAAAAATGGTTTTAAGCTAGTTTTTGTTGTTTCGACTCAATTTTCTTATAGATTTCAATGTCATGGTTGACCGTTCATCTCCTCGGGTAGGTACATTCATAGCCTAGTATATAGGATAGGTAGTCACCACATCGTGCAGTTTTGCATTATACTTCAATTACCACTTTTTACGCCTTAGGTATGAACCCACTTATTGTGACGTATTAACCTCCATCTACTATCATAGCATTGTAAATAAAGGGTAGAGACTTACCAAACATGGGTACACTAGTTAGAACCTCTTTGTCATTTGGTTCCCATGATGATATTTTTCCTTAGGACTGGGAGTCCATTAGAATTCGATACATGACTTTACTATGAGACTTGTTGGCAACAGAAGTCACCCTCGGATTGCAGCAGGAGTAGAGCCCGACGCCCATCAGTTTATGTCACGATTTTTTTAATGGGGTGATCGAATGGAAGTTAACTCAAGACGATGTGGTTCTAACTCCAGAACTAGGCCAGGCATGCATGGGCAAGTGAGGTCTTAGATAACTTCAGACAGTGGGTTGTAGTAAGGGTGAGTAGGGGGAAGACTTGTACCAGAGAGATGCAAAGGTCTATCGTAAACATCAGGTTCCTAACAGACGATAGAAGAAGACATCTAAACACAAGATCTTCTTACATTCAAATGCAGAAAACCAGAGAATACAATAATGCCACAATAAATCCTTTATCACAACATAATTTCCATAATTCGTGCAAATCAGTCGATCACGAACTCTCTTAGTATAATATGAAAACTTAGATGGGAAAAGAAGGATTGTCTGACATTTGACAAGAAATATTACATACAGATGCATAACCACAGCATTAGAGTGTTTGTTAAAACTTTACAATTGGGAGCTTCGCTCTACCATCAATACTTTACAAAATACAAAGACTGAGTCTCTATACTCAGAAAATTTACCTAACAGTAGTGTTCTTAGTCACCCAAGGCTTGGTGTCCTTTCAGCTGAATTCAGACAGATATCCTTCATCAGACGCCATCTTAACTGTGCATGGCTCCTGTAAGGGGAGTAGCTAAGCCATTAAGCACTGAGCTAGCATGTGCAGACCTCGTCCGGCTGGTCGAGGACTCAACATGGCTTCTTTTTTAAAAACGGGTACACAGGACCCTCTCGAGCAGACCGCTTGCTAGATTATCCATACCTTACACTTAATGCCTGAGGAGAGGTTTCAACCACCCCTTCTCACCTTCATTTACTCTAAGCAAAAACCAGGATTGAGGTCGAATCAGATGGCGCATGGAGATCACGATGATATTTTCGACGACTAGACTCGACGCCTTTGGCCTCCTTTGCACATCTCCTTTCTTTCCCAAGTGACCACAGGCTATAACCCTATGTTTATTCCCAAGGTGCTTTCGGCGTTCGCGAATGGAAGGAGCTAATCCTTGCTTATTCACAACTGCGATGAGAGAAATGTCGAGATGGCCTAATTGGGCACCACCCGTCCCCCTCAGATCTAACGGTCTTGAACTTACTTAGTGATGTTGTGGGTCCGGGTCCTAGACACTCTCGGCACCTCATGCATCGGGGATATGATGGATTTGTTCCTTGCATCTTGAAATCGCGATCGGCGAAAAGGCGAGGAGCCTAATCGTGCACCAGGTGTCCCCTTTGGATGGACGGCTGAAATTGCTTTGTGATACTGTGGGCCTGACTTTGGGCTCTTTCGGCACTTCGGGGCTCAGGGTTTCGAGATGTGAGATGATGAGGAACTTTTACCCTTCGAACTCCCGAATGCCGATAAGCCGACTAGATATCACACTATGTATCACTAGATCGGACGACCCATATTTAGTCTTGAAATATAGGCGCTTTCTCTAATGCTATATATCAGTTAAATTGGTAGCCTCGATATCCCGATGACCGTTGATCTGCTCTTATGGATGAATCCGGGCCGTTGACAACGTAATTTCACCTGCTCACTTGATTGGAAGCCATAAAACGAGATTTTTCCATGCTGCGCTTGGGCGCTCCTTGTGCAACCTGTAGACCTGGATGCTCTCGAGCCTAAGACAAGAATTATCACTAACATTAGGATCCATGGGGGATAGAGTCATCCCTGTGATGCTCTAATAACTCATTCCACAGCTTCAGTGCCTTGCTGTTGGGCTATGGAGTCAAGCTCAAAACATCCCGCTTCTGAAAATATAGGCCGAAAAGTAAATCAAAGAAAACAAAGCTACATGCTCAAAGCAGCTTATTTATATACAGTCCTAATGCTAATAAAATATTTTACATGGGCTAGGTGAAAGAAAACTTCCACCATAGTCATTCAAGCAACTTCCTGGATAGAAACTCCTTCCTTCTGTCGATGATCACCAGTAGATAGTGTAACCATGACAGCAAAACAGCTACACTCTTCAACTTCTCCTCACAGGTTGAAGTTGATATGAAATAGGGTGGCTCCAAGGCATAAAGAACATGCCACCCATGTATTCGCCGACAGGGTCATAGAATGAGTGGCGAATTTCGGAAAATTGGTGACAGGCAGCCTCCTCTGCTATAGAGTTTCTCACATGTGGTTGAATATCTTTGATAAGCACAAGTGAGTGGACAACTGACGTAGGCTCACTAATCTCAAGCGGTAGCTGCTCGCTGACTGGCTCTGGAATGAAATATGTGCTCAGTTGTTCCTTTGGTTCCTTTTCCTCTTCTTGGTTCTCCTCCAGGTCAGATTCGTATTCATCATAAATAGGGACCATGGCGTGGTTCTGCTTGTTGACTGGCTCTTCAGTATTTTTATAGTGTTCAAATGTAGGATAAGCTTGTTGCTCATCATCACTATAATATACATTAAAAAGGGGTTGTCCTTCATTGATATGATCCTCCTCCAGAACAGTGATCCCGTCAAAAATTTATGTTTCAGGGACAGTGGGACCTACTGCTTCTAGCTGCTCATACATAATCCTTTTCTCTTTAATCTCAGGTAAAAATATATCGTGAGAAACCCCCTGGGGGAAAAGAGAAGAATCCTCTTCCACAACTAGCCCCTCTTTTAAAAAGAGAGGGTCTTTGTCATCATGAGCAGAGCTGCTAGGAACATCTGCTTCAACCCGATATCCAGGTCAATCATCTACCATGGACCACATTTTCTCTATAAACTCACAATTTCCACAAGAGGCATGTTGATCGTTATGAATATCTAAAAGAATAGAGGCATCTGATATAATGTCAGATGCTTCCGTTCTAAGGCTAACACAATTAATATCATTCAACACCTCCATATTTTCCTAGCAAATGCTTTCCTCCATAGTAAAAGCTTCATCATGGACCTGGTCTTCAGGGCTAGCAGAGGCTTCATGAAGCGAAGAAAACTCCTCACAACAATTTTCATACAAACAATCAGCTGGAAAATAATCTTTACAAAATGAATTGAAAGTTGTACGAAAACCTATTAAAGAGCAGATGCTCGCAGTGGGAAGAGATCGACACCACTCAAGAGCATTTCCCTTCAATGAACACCTGAAGAGCTTAATCCAAACATCCTCATGCGTGATATTATGTCGGTGAATAGATTCATGGAAGTCGAGTAAATGCTCAGCTGGTTCCTCTCAACTTCTTGCATGAAATTTAGGGAGGAAATCTTCCCATTGGTCTCTATCAGGAAGTGCATTAGGAAAACCAACTATCTAGGAAAGGTCACAGAAAGCAAACCTTTGAGCCATAATTTTCTCCATATCGAACCGGTGGAGTCACCAATCGATCCTCGAATCATGGAGTCGCCAGGTGAAAGATGCACAGCTTCAAATATGCCTGGTCCTTGTTCACCATCAAAGGCCAGATCTTAACGTTTTCATTACCCAAGGAATCTTCTCAAGATGAGAAAGCAGCTACTGAAACCTTCTCGAGAAAGCTCCTTAGGGTTAGCTTTCAGATTTGCTAACAGTAGCCACAGCTGAAACAATGATGTGGGAACAATGGAGTTGCCACAGTGGAGTCGCCAGGTGCACAGTAGCAATATTGAAGGGATCTGATGTCCGATGCACCTTCAGAATCAGAGGCTCAATGTCATTCTGCCCAGGGAAAATCTTCAACTTCGTCCCCGGCAACGACACCAGAAATGTTGGCGATGGAAGTCACCCCTGGATTGCAGCAGGAGCAGAGCTCTATGCCCATCAGTTTATGTCACGATTTGTTTAATGGGGTGATCAAATGGAAGTTAACTCAAGACGATGTGGTTCTAACTCCAGAACTAGGCCAGGCATGCATGGCCAAGTGAGGTCTTAGATAACTTCAGATAGTGGGTTGTAGTAAGGGTGAGTAGGGGAAAGACTTGTACCAGAGAGATGCAAAGGTATGTCGTAAACATCAGGTTCCTAACAGATGGTAGAAGAAGACATATAAACGCAAGATCTTCTTACATTCAAATGTTGAAAACCAGAGAATACAATAATGCCACAATAAATCCTTTATCACAACATAATTGCCATAATTCGTGTGAATCAGTTGATCATGAACTCTCTTAGTATAAGATGAAAACTTAGATGGGAAAAGAAGGACTGTCTGACATTTGACAAGAAATATTACATATATATGCATAACCAGAGCATTAGAGTGTCTGTTAAAACTTTACAATCGAGAGCTTCGCTCTACCATCGATACTTTACAAAATACAAAGACTGAGTCTAAATACTTAGAAAATTCACCTAACAGCGGTGTGCTCAGTCACCCAAGGCTTGGTGTCCTTTCAACTAAATTCAGACAGATATCCTTCATCAGACGCCATCTTAATTACGCATGGATCCTGTAAGGGGAGTAGTTGAGCCATTAAGTGTTGAGCTAGCGTGTGCAGACCTCCTCTGGCTAGTTGAGGACTTAGCATGACTTCTTTTAAAAAAATGGGTACACAGGACCCTCTCGAGCAGACCGCTTGCTAGATTATCCATACCTTACACTTAATGCCTGAGGAGAGGTTTCAACCACCCTTTCTCACCTTCATTTACTCCAAGCAAAAACCAGGATCAAGGTCGAATCAGATGGTGCATGGAGATCAAGATGATCTTTTCGGCGACTAGACTCGATGCCTTTGGCCTCCTTTGCATAGCTCCTTTCTTTCCCAAGTGACCATGGGATATAACCCTATGTTTATTCCCAAGGTGCTTTCGGCATTCGTGAATGGAAGGAGCTAATCCTTGCTTATTCACAGCTGCGATGAGAAAAACGTTGAGATGGTCTAATTGGGCACCACGCATCCTCCTCAGATCTGATGGTCCTAAATTTACTTGGTGATGTTGTGGGTTCGGGTCCTGGACGCTCCCGGCACATCGCGCATTGGGGATATGACGGAGTTGTTCCTTGCGTATTGAAATCGCAATGGGCGAAAGGGTGAGGATCCTAATCGTGCACTAGGTGTCCCCTTTATATGGACGGCTGAGATTGCTTCGTGATACTGCGGGCCCGACTTTGAGCGCTTTTGGCACTTCGGGGTTCAGGGTTTTGAGATGTGAGATGACAAGGGACTTTTACCCTTCAAACTCTTGAATGCGGATAAGCCGACTAGATCTCACACTCTGTATCGCTGGATCGGACGACCCAGATTTAGTCTTGAAATATAGGCACTTTCTCTGACGCTCTATATCAGTTAACTTGATAGCCTTGATATCCTGATGACCATTGATCTGCTCTTATGGATGAATCTGGGCCGTTGACAACGTAATTTCACCTGCTCACTTGATTGGAAGCCATAAAATGAGATTTTTCCATGCTGCACTTGGGCGCTCCTCGTGCAACCTACAAACCTGGATGATCTCGAGCCCAAGAAAAGAATTATCGCTAATAAGACTCATTTCTCATTCATGCGCACGTGGCTTTATTACCCATGGAATCCCAAAACACAAGTCTTAGTTAAGCTCTTTTCAGACTCGTTATTAAAAATTGAAAAGATCGTCGAGTGATTTGTCCCTTTCACACTCGTTAAAATTGGATTTGAAATATCATGAGTCTTACTTAAGCTCTTTTCTAACTCGCTATCAAAGATGGAAAAGATCACCGAGTGAACTTGTCTTTTTCACACTCATAAATTGGATTTGAAAAGATGTCTATTTGGCACAAGCTTACCCCTTTTTCACACCAAGTAGACTAAAAGAAATAAAAAAAGGACATTTTTTGCGTTAAATTGTAATTGCATCTCATGCCCTTGCTTGAAGTATTGAGCCTTTAGCCAGTTCTCACTTTGCATTATAAACCATGGCCCAAGCAGTTTGCATCCTCAAGCAAGCAGAGTCTTGTTTATATCCTTTGCAATTTGACACCCTATACCCTGGAAGGAACATCACCCCAAGTGTCCATCTCCCCCATGAATTTCCTTGCATTGAGCATAGGTACGCTCCACTGTTAGAACTATTTTTGCTTACTTGCGACACTTGTTCCCTCCTCTGTATCATAGTATTCACTTGTTATGAAAAAACAAAAAAAGATGGGCGGGAAGGGAGTAGTATATTGTAATTTGTAGCAGTCATGTTGCCTTTGAACAGAGCACAAAGTTATTGAGTCTCTGCGTCATCATAATTTTGGGTTTGGCCTTAGGAAGTTGATCTCGTTACATAATTTTTTCTATCGACTGGTTAATCTACCAGTCACTATAGAGAACATTATGGATGCCTCCTACATCTAGTTGTCACATCATTAATTCTATGCTGCTAGAGTCCACCATATGTCTCATGCTCTTGTTCAAAGGAAGTCTATCAACCTGTGTTGGCCACTCCTCAAAAATATTGACTTTGCATGTCAACCATACCCTCAGTTTGTCTCAGAATCACATGATACTTTGGTCTTATGATGCACCCTGGCCCTACTTTCATCATTGGTAGGTCGCCTTGAACCCAGCAATCGACATTTCATCATGGGTTGTTGACTGGGTGGTTTCCCTTGTGTTCGACGACAAGACATCTATTCACACTTTGGGATTTGTGCAGTGTCTTAGATGCCATTAGCCTTATTGGTGGTTTCATCGCCTTTGTCAGCAATTTTCATCATTGGCTGCTATTCAGAGGGACTTTTCGTGTATCGCTTGCATTTGGAAAATCATGAAGCTCCTGCTTTGTTCCTCATGCTGACTGATGAGAGATACCTTAATGCTCTCCTTTCAGTAGGTCTCTTTCCATCGACTTCAACTCATGTATTCTGGATACGAGACCTAGATTTTTATGAGTACCTTGAGGCTTGCATTCATTAGTGGCAGGCTCTCTCGCCATTGACATATACGCTCCCTAACTGCTATGCAAGATGCGTATACGCCTGTTGCTCCACTACATCTCACGTATATCGGGATTTGTGCTAGAAAATACAAAATGAGGTCGGGTTTCCATGTCATGACAAAATATCTCTGATCTTTGGCCTTACATACACTGGAAATGTTCTGAATCAGCCCTTTAGTTGCATTATGGAGGCTATAAGAGCACAATTTCGAGCTATGGAAAAAGAGGAGAAAGCATTCAACTTTGAGAGAAAAGTTACTCTGGAGAAATTACTTCATATTGAGTCTGCATCCCTTTGTCCCTCAAGTATAAACACAGTGTTCAGCCCCCAAGCTCTTTCCTTATTGTCGAGAGCATTAGCGTCGGAAGTCACTCCTAGATTGCTTGCAGGAGCAGAGCCCGACGCCCATCAGTTTTTATGTCACGGTTTGATAAATGGGCGATCAAATGGGTAGAGACTCGAGGAGATATCACTCTAACTCGGAGACTGGATCTGGTACGTAAAGAACAAAGGAGGTATGGAATCCTAACTTCCTCCAGTGGGTTGATTAAAAGATGATCAGGTGGAAGACTTAGTAAGAAAGGTGAACAAACAGCTCTAGGCAACAAGCTTACAGCAATTTGTAGGGGAAAAACTCTGAACGCAGAATCCTCCTAGTTTAGGGCTTCAAGAAACTAAATAGAAGACTTGACTAGATCCTCCAATTCCAAGTCATTCAGCGTTAAGGAAATCACAGGAACCGATTAGAGACTCCGTAACTATTACAGTGATCCATTACAACATCATCCTATAACAGCGACAACTCGACTGGATCCTCCAATTCCGAGCTGCTCTAACATAGTATAACAAAGATGTAAAGAAACTGGCATTCATAAGGAAAGAAGTCTCAGAAGTCTATACATAACAAAAGCATCAGTGCCTCATTAAATCTTTACAACCGAGAGCTCTGCTCAACCATCGATACTTTACAAAATGGCAAAAATGCCTACATATACTCAAAACAAAAAACAGCAGCGAAAACGAGATACTGCATTAATAACATTACGTCTGCATGACTTATGATAGTCTGCGCATGCACACTGGACGATCGTGCGCTTATGACAGACGCCATATTAACTGTGCATAGCTCCCGCAGGGGAAGTAGCTGAATCAGTAAATGCCGAATTAGCATGTGCAGACCTCCTCCGGCTAGTCGAGGACTTGGCATGGCTTTTCTGAATGAATGGGTACACAGGACCCTCTCGATCGGACCGCATCCATATAGCTTTCCATCAGGGTTTTGGGGTTTGCAACGTCAATGTGCATGCATCCTCCAGACTTGCGATTCTCCGATCCCTGATGGCTCATGGTCGTTGACCTATCAACGGTCCGTTCCTCGTCGCGAAAGCCTGCCACCTGTCCCGATCAGATCAAACGATCCAGATTTGCTTTAAACCATTGGCACTGCCCTTCGTGCTAAACCCCAGGCAACTTGATAGCCCTGAAAACCCGATGACCATCGATTAACTCTGTAGGCTGGATCTCGGCTGCCGACAGCAAAACTTTGCTCGCTCGCTTGACTCGCAACCGGAAAGTTGGGTCCTTCCGCTGCTGTACCTAGGTGTTTCATGTGCAACCTATAGCCCTCGGTGCTCTCGAGCCCAGGACAAAAATTATCGCTAACATTAGGCTCCATGGGGGATAGAGTCATCCCTGCGATGCTCTAAGAACTCCTTCTGCAGTTCCAGTGCCTTGCTATTGGGCTATGGAGTCATGCTCAAAACATTCCGCTGCTGAAAATATATGCCAAAAAGTAAAAGCAACAAAACAAAGATACATGCTCCAAGAGCTTATTTATATACAATCCTAAACTAATGAAACACTTTACATGGGCTAGGTGAAAGAAAACTTCCACCATAGCCATTCAAGCATCTTCCTGGATAGAAGCTCCTTCCTCCTGTCGATAATCACCAGCAGATGCTGTAACCATGATAGCAGAACGGTTACACTCTTCAACTCCTCCTTACAGGCTGGAGTTGAGATGAAATAGGGTAGCTCCAAAGCATAAGAGAAATTCCACTCTATGTATTCGCTGACAGGGTCATCAAATGAGTGGCCAATTCCAGGAAATTGGTGACAGACAACCTCTTCTGCTACACAATTATTCACCTACGACTGAATATCTCTGATAAGCACAGGTTGATGGTGGACAACTGACATAGGCTCGCTGCTCTCAGGTGGTGGCTACTCACTGACTGGCTCTGAACAAAGAGCAGACTGCCCCTCTGGTTCTTTTTCCTCTTCTTGTTTTCTCTCCTCCAGGTCCGATTCATATTCATCATAAATAGGGACCATGGGGTGATTCTGCTTGCTGACTGGATCTGGACAGGAAATATTCTACTCCTCTGGTTCGGTCTCCCCCAGGTCTGATTTGTATTCATCATAAATAGGGACCATGGGGTGGTTTTGTTCTTCCTCGTACTACTCAGCATCTCCTGAAAAACTGAGGTAGCTGATTTCCTCGTGATATTTTTCTTTAGCGAGCAAAGGATAACGCTCTGCGACCTGCTCTTGGAAATCCAGCATATCGAGCTCAGACTCTGATTCGTAACTGTCATAAGTGGTCTGGATTCTCTGACAAGAAAATGGTGATATCGGTCTCTGCTGCTCCTCTTCTAGATAATCATCGAAGTCGGGGGGAGACAAAGCTTCTCCAACTTGCAGAAATGGAACTATCCCCTGCTCCTCCATTTCGACCCCGAATGTAAACACATCGTGGGAAATCTTGTGAAGGAAAAGAGAGCAATCCTCTTCCACAACTACCTCTTCATTGCTTTGATCTGAGACAGCAAGCTCATTGGGGGTGGATGCCAACTCATCTAATAAATCTTCAACAATCTCTTCAAAATAGTTTCTCGGAGCGTCTGCCTTAAAGACTGGAAAATCCTCTGCACAGTCTTCATATTTCAACCCTTCTAATTGGGCAGAGAGATATTTCACCTACTCTATCAGCTTACTCAGGGTGCCATCCTCCTCCCTAGGAACTTCATCACTTTGATAACCTGCCTTGGATGCAGATGAATGGGGAGGAGAAGGGACTGAGTTCTGATCCAGGTCATCAAGATCCTCCCCACAACTTTCGTCAGAAACAGCTTTCTCTTGTATAGAGTTGTGGTATCCCTCACAACAATTATGACAAATTAACTCAAGGGGATACAGCCTCTAACAATAGGTGGTGAAAGCTGCATGGAATCCATGGAGTGAAGAAATGCTAGTAGGGGGTAAAGAATGGTACCATTTACGCGCATCCCCTGCTAACGAGAACATGAACATCTTCAGTAACACATCCTCATGATGTATCTC